>JAMZAV010001867.1:0-117413 GCA_024449915.1 Sweltsa coloradensis
CATTCTAAAATTTGTAAAAGAGTTTAGACCGTGTTTATAACCAAGAAACGTGTATAAGTTATAATTCATGTTGGGATGGGAGGGCAAAGTGGAAAGGTTAAGGAGAATTAAAATCATAGTGAAAATTAACTTTTTTTACAATTTATTTTATTTATTTTAGTTAACGTATTTAGTAAGTCATGTAAAGGCACAAGAAGTTGAAAAAGATTTAAAACATAAGTTTTATAATTAAATAAAAAACGTTGTAACTTTCCACTTTGCCCTTATGTAGAGGGCAAAGCGGAATGCAATGTAGGGCAAAGTGGAAAGCATTGCTAAGCACAGTAAAAATTATGAAAACATATTTGAAAATGCCACGAAAATAGATAAATAAAAAATATAGACCAACATTGCAATAATGAATTATGTAGGCCTACAGGATAGCTACATATATATAGAACTACATTATATTATTTACCTTGAAAGTGACAACAAAAACGACGAAAGCAGATAATATTATTTTCCACCGCCATCTCGATTCTCAAATGATGTTGGTTGGTCGATTCTTGAAGGTCCCCAACAGTAGTTGAAAACTGCAATGTCACTTGGCGCTATTTTCAAATTAATTATGCAAATTAAACAGCTTTCCACTTTGCCCACCCGTCCCACTTTGCCCTACATCACTTTTACTCGGTGTGACTCGATTCTCAAGGTATTTAGGGTTAGGGTTTAAGGAAATGGTAATATGAAGGGATTCCGGAGGAAGGCTCTTCCAGAGCACTCTTACAGATATTTTGTAAGTCAACGGAAAATGGCTAAAAGTTGGTTGGATGAAAGACGAACTTGAATAAAAAAGGAAAAAAAATAACTTTTTTTTGGACGGGACAAAAGCTCCATTTTGGCCATTCTTTGCAAATTTTGGGTCATTACGGAAATGAATGTTTTGGATGCAATATTTAATTTTAGGCTTTGATTTTTTTCATTGCTTCAACACACCTTTGTCTCTGGACTGAGTATAAGGGAAAATAATTTTCTGAAATAATGTTCGATGTACGATTTTTTTTGTCACATGGTACAAAAAAGAGTTTTGAACCGGAACACGAAAAAATCGTTCATCAAAAGTTATTTCATAAAATTAGTTTCCCTTGTACTCAGTCCAGAGACAAAGGTGTGTTGAAGCAATAAAAAAAAATCATAGCTAAAAATTAAATATTGCATCTAAAACATTCATTTCCGTAATGAACCAAAATTTGCATATTTTGGCCAAAATAGAGCTTTTGTCCCGTCCAAAAAAAGTTATTTTTTTTCCTTTTTTATTCAAGTTCATCTTTCATCCAACCAACTTTTAGCCATTTTCTGTTGACTTTCAAAATATCGGTAAGAGTGCTCTGGAATAGCCTTAACCCTCTCCCGGCCAGAGCGTTCTAATGCGTTGTGCGGGTCTGCGAGAACTCTAGGGTTTAATGTGACCAGGAGAGTGTTAAGGAGTGAAGGAAACATTGGAAAAACTTAGTCAGGATTGCCTGTTGCGGGATTTGGGCGTCACCTCCTTAATCAGAGTCTTCTTAATCTGCGAATGTGAAAAGTTATCGATTCTTTAAACCTCCTTAGGCCTTTAGTACATCCCGTGCATTGAAAAATATCCAATAGAGAAGTACAAACTTATTAAGGCAGCTGTCGCGTCCTAAAACGGAAGCTACAGTGCAGTTCAAAAGAATTATTATTCATGTATGGTCATGTCTTAATACAAATCCAAGAAAAATAATTACATTTTTCTCATTTATAATTGGTATAAGAACCTTTAGCCGTTTCATGTGTGCACTAAGTGAAGGGACATCAAATATCCTAAACACACTTTGAAAAAATATATTGCGGTTTAGTAAGACAAGGAATGATCGTTCGAGTATTGTTTGAACTTCGAACTGACCAAAATTATTAATTAATCAAGATTAAAGTAAATTAAAGTGCGACTGTACGAATATCCAGCTAAACTAAACTGTATGTGAAGTAAACAAATACACAGTTGAAAAGAAAGTGGATAGTATCACGAGTGCTTCTTCTTTCGGGATCAAGTTGTTGTTGTTGTTGTTGTTGTTGTTGTTATTATTGAATAATTATATTATTTTAAAATATTTAAAACTCAATGTAATTTAAGACCCGTCACACCCCGATCTAACCCCGGCCGTCCTATCCAAGGTCATTGTTTCGATGCTGGGTATACTTCCGTGTTAGAGCCGTCCTACGCGGTTCAACGACCTCTGCTTCTCTATGAGATAACAGGCGGCGCGTCTACCGACAGACTGGGTCACGGCATTGTCGTCCTGCTCTAGACCAATCACAGCGCGTCACATTCCCGCCGCTTTTCAAAACTTATTTTATGTGGTGGGGATCGATATGGTGGAGGCACGTTATCTGTGGTGGAGGGATGTTTATGATGATGCACAAACTAAGACTATTCAAGACGATGAGTGGTGATAGATGACGATGAAAAACGATTACATAAAACACAATTGTCTTATGCGGGATTCGAACCCACGTCCTCGTAACGTAAAGGCGTACGCTTCGGACCAGCACATGCCATTCTTTGAGCTTTTTACCCTTACCAATAAACCAAAACTAGCTTGATAAGTACAGCTAACTTATAGTTCAGGTTCTGATGAGAAGAGGCATCGAGTTATTAAATCAGATGGTTTAATAATATATAATAATATAATCTAAAGGATATCTAACCTAAAAAGAAGAATAATATTAGTTTTTGGAAAAGGTGGTCGAGGGGGGACCGGGACGTACTAAACAAATAATAATTACATCATTTATCACTCAAACGGGAATTCCAATGCCTTTCACTCATTTTGTAGAGATATTTAAAGCTATACTAACATCGTACGATTATTTATTTTATGGACAATTCATCCTTGTTGCACTATCATCACATTTTCTACAAAACGCGTGTTGCTTCTAATTACATTTTTTGTGTACTGGCAAGTATACTTTTCTCCAATAAATATTAATTTTGATGCATGGTTATTTGCAGTTCTCTTTCCGGAAGCAGTTTGCGCGGGTTTCTCCCAGAACCGAAATAGTCAGAAAAAGAAAGTTGTCTTCAGGATAGAGCCGTCTGCCTCTCGATAACTATTGTTAAATTCCTCAATGTATATTGGTATTGTTTCACACTGGTATGATAAGAATATATTAAGATTAACTATTACCTTCGAAATCGAAATAAATTTGACACATTCTAAGCCATATCGCAGTGTTTATCAAAAGCACCAAATCGTCAAATCACCATATCATCATGACCAAATTTTGTATTAGGGAATAAAAATAGGTTAGTAAGGTAAAAGTTAAAAAATGTGGACATGGTTTCAACCCTAAACGTAAACTTAGGGTTTTAATTTCCTCGATGACTGTTATTAAAACTTTGAAAACCAAATGCAATACTTCACCACTCCCCGTGCACGCGGGCTGTCAGAGCTGTCTAAGTCATAACAATTATATGGATAAACGTTTTAATGTCCCTACTGAATATCAGATCTTGTAAATGAGTTGGCACACCATAAATACAGATTTATTTACATAACCCATTAATGCATTTTAATGTCATTCACGTAAACGCCTTAGTCCTACTTTTCTTCAATGTTAAAGTTAGAATAAATGCAGCAGAAACAAAAAATTAACCCCTGTTTCCCATTCGAATATTCCACCTGTGGATTCACAGGAAACTATCCTAAAAAATGCAGGAAGTGATTTGCGGGTTTGGCCATTTGGTTGTCCCTTTCGGGATGTCGTCAAGGTCTGTGGGACGAAGTGACCCTTGACCTCCGTGTGTACTTTCACACGCACAGTGTAAACATTTCAGTTTCACCCTCCTACGAGTTAGCACCCCATTGCAGATGTTCTCCGATATCTCTGCAAACACAGTATGAAGAATTATAGTGCGTGGCGCTACCTGTTGTCGACAAGTCCAACTAGATGCGTTCGTTCTAGGTTACGGTGGCTCTGACGATAATAACTGGACATGGCGGGAGAAATGAAATGTAATCTAGAAAGTAAACTGAATCGGATTCTTTATGTTGTTACATCGTTTTGTGCATTTATATTACAAAATAATATGTTACATTTATAAATTAATAATAAATAAAATTATATTTGGTTTTAAAATAGTACATAATATATGTTACCGGGAGATAAATGAATATAGATAATATAATTATCCATAGATTTAGTTTATGACTCGTAGAACACATTTCATATTTGGTTTGTTGCTATTTGACTTGTTTTGTTTGCAATCGTTGAGTTAGTTGGAAGTTTGTGAAGACAGCGTCATCTTGGTTGGTATCTGCGGGTTGTAGTGTGCAGAGTACGCCACCTGATGCGCATCCCAGACTCTCGAGTAGGGACCTCCGCTGCCGGCCGAGCCGCCGGAGTTGGACGGTTCCCAGCCGGGCTCGTACGAGGAGGTGGGGGAAGGTGGCGCTGCGGGCGCCGAGGCGGGAGCACCGTAGGGCATGGGCGGCGCCGGGGGCGAGGGGGCGGGGGGACCGTACGGCATGGGCATGGCAGGCTCGGGCATGGGCATGGGCATGGGCATCATCATGCCGCCCTTCTTGAGCAGCTGCGACGCGATGAAGCCGACGACGAGGAGGATGGCGATCTTGCTGAGCACCAGCGCTTTCATGGCCTTGATGCCGACGATGGCGAGGAGGATCGGGGTCAGAGCCTTCATCTTGAGCTTCAACAGCAGCAGGATGGGCAGGAGGAGTTTCTTCTTCAGGACTCCGCGAGCTGCAAGGACAAACACGAACAGTTAGCAGGGTATGATGCTCTACTATTGAGATACATATGTCTTGATGAAGGGGATTTCAATGCTGGGAGCGGGCCCAACCACATCTCGACGTTTACTATACTCTACATCACCATCGCCTGGGCCCGTGTTAGATTTTGGCCCAGAGCATGGATCTGCTAATCGTTAAAGGCGAGGAAAGAGAGAAAGTCCATTTCGCAAACATCAGCTTGTGGGTGGAAAGTATTTTATTACTCCCCGAAACTAGAGGCGAGCCCTGGCTTTCGTCGTCGGGGACTACTCCCCATCCCCTTGACAACATCCCCGACGACGAGACCATGACAAAATGAACGTTGACAAAAACGATGAGGACCACGACGTGAGAATCCCCTCATTCCTCCCCCTACCCGTGGCTGGTTCATCACGACCTAACGGTTGACGCAGCCTTAGTAATTAAAAAACTAAATATTAACTCTACAAATCAAGAGACGATTTACAAGCCCAACATTTGGCTACTTTTACAGTTCAAATTTTAGCTATTGTATCTAAATAATAAAATATAAACAACCATAAAATGATCCATACCGAAAGGCGGGACTGCTATAATAGTGACAAAATCTATCAAAATGGATCTGTCATCTCATCCCACCCGGCTAATTTGGAATAATACTGAGTTAAGCCATTTCAAGAGTTCCAATAACACACACAATAAATCTTGTTAACCGAGAGGATGCCAGTCACTGTGAGATTTAATGTAAAATAAGTTTTCTGAACACGAATCAATTAATATATTACAAGATAACATTGATGATTGTCGAGAATATTTTACTCAAGTTATATTTACCAAGGATTATTAAAGAAACGTCACAAGTGACACTTAAACAATCATATTTAGCATTCATTTACCTTGATTTTCACATTGTTAAATTATTATAAAACTAATAATGACATTATATTGGATCAATTTTTGGATGTACGTGTTAATACGTATTTACAAATTTCAACCGTTTCGAAAAGCAAACTTAAAAGTAATATTTTTCATGACATTAATACAGAATCCGCAAAATTAATAATGGATGTAGATTTACATTTTTATGTTTAAAGGTTTAGGGGCACAAGGGGTTGACGTTCATTGAGTTGAGAGGTAGTGTTGCTAGGTAAATCCAGTTTCCCAACCAGCCTAACCAGCTACGTCATTGTTATTATATTTATTATATTCACAAAAACCATTGGATTATCAATCATATAATAATAATCTAATATGTATTATATTTCATAATCATTATAGTGGTTGAATATTGTGAGAGTATCGAATGCATTGCTAACGTTGATAAACAACTATCATTAATTTCGATAGAGTGATATAAAATTGTCATATTGAACATAATTTTGACACCAATTGTGTTTAATTAATATAGTCATGGAAATATTCAGAATTCATTGCTGTTTATGATAGGTTTTCCCCGTCAAGGACGCCCCTTTTACAAAATGCACTAACCCACTTCAGGTGTCTAACTGGGTAATCAGGGTGTTAATAAGACACTGCCCGAGCATTGAGGAAAACCTAAGTCAGGATTTCGGTGACGGGACTCGAACCCGCGACCTTCACGCATGAGTGTCGGTAATCAGTGACTCACCTTGGGACAGTGATCGATCCTCTTCCTTGTCCTCAGCCGGGAACTCTACCTTGAAGTTGGCCAACCCCCTGGCTGGTCTGATCGTGATCTGAGCTCTCTGGAACAAGAACTCCGGCAGCTGCATCTTGAACTCGTGGGTCCTGAGGTACCTCGTCACCCTGTCCAAGATCTCCTCGTCGACGTCCTTGACCTCCTCCATCGCCCTCCCCTTGGGGGTGATCGTCTCCAGATAGCTGAGCACCTTCGCCCTCACACACGTCATGTAGCCGACGTCCCCGGTGAAGCAGTTGGACACGATCTCCGACACCATCTCGTCGCCACTTTGAATCTCCCGCGCTGACACCTCGTTCTCGGACACGTCGACAGTCTCACGACCGGAAACTACAACCACAACAACCACTAACACAAACACACACAAACGTTGAATCATGATGCGATGATTTAGTTTACACTACGATGTGATGCGACTGACTGACAAAGCGTTAATGATAGGCCACTCCTTCTGGCTAGCACCTTTTATTTAAGTGACAGTTATCAGTGTCATGGGGTCACTTATTGGAATTAAAAGTGCAGGCACCGTACGTATTGTGCGTTAGGTGGTGGACGCATACCGGGACGTGCGGATAGGCCGCCCGAGCGAACTACGGATGTGGACAGCCAAATTTGGCTGCGGGTTTCTATGTCAGCTTAATCGTGATTGAGAGCGGATTTGGTAAAGGTTGTGATTAAAAATTATTTCTAGATCAAATTATGATACCGTTTATGCTGATTAATATTGTTTGAACTCAAAGGTAGAAGTATATTATATCCTGGTACCGGTTTCGTTTTCAATTTGACGTTAACATTTCAATTATTTCGTACAAGGATGTTTATTTCGAGTTGGGAATAAATTGTTTCTTATTTATTTAAATTTGTTGTCCAAGTCAGTAAATTGTTATCAGACTTATTTTTACTAACGGTCAGGATAATTTGTAAGGATTTTTACAGGCAACCCAATGCTTTTTTAACACTATTTACAATGATACATGTTATTTGACGTCAAGATGTAACACATTATGTTAAGAAGGAAGTGACACAACTGCAACACAAACCAACATATTATATGTTGGAATATATGTTTGTTACTTATAGGAATTAATAATAATCAAGATATATAGTAGAAGAATTCGTACATATCGTTTGACGCATGACCTACCTCCGTTGAAAAATCATATCATTTTTATACAATCTGCATGTTTTAACTCTTACCTGTGATATAAATTTTGCATTAAATTAACCGTTTTAAACAAGTAATGAATGCAATCTAAAATTTCTATGAATTATAAGGTTTCAAAGTCATTGTAATGACTAACAAACCTACAATGCAACACACAAGAGCTGCTCTTTTAACAGCTTACCTGCAAAGGGTTTTAATGAGGTACGTGCTATTCACAACGTCTGCTTTAGCTTACACAAGATTGGAATTCTAATTGTATTTATTTCCATACAGTGGTCTTACAATATAAGTCGACCCCAAAACGCTTTTTATTGGAGGGTATTAATTTTGTGTGGTGTGTCCTCTTAAATAGCCTACGGGAAATTTGCTAATAATTATCCAAACTTAAAATTAAGACTCCTGGAAAAGGACTTCCAAATTATCCGAAAATCTAAAAAGCCTGACAATCCTCAACTAAAAAAATCCAACAAAATAAAATAGAAATAATATTCGTATTAAAATTAAAATTGTTTAGTAACTGCTTTAAATTTGTATGATAACCGCCTGTGGTTACTTCGTAAACAGTTAAACCATGCGAAAATCGGCAGCGTTTTTCTTAATAAAAAATCTAACAGTTCAAGGTAAATTATGAGTCATTATTCGTATGCGGTACTTTTTTGTTTATATTTTTCACATGTATTACTGTAAGAATTACGACCTGTGTAAATTAAAATTATATAACAATTTATCAACATCATTTTAAATCAAAATACCAATCAAAAGGTTGTACATCTACATTGATCCACACCTTTATTTTTTTTCAAGTGATATCATTGAATTGTAAATATATTTTTTGGGTCACTTTGTTATTCATTTTTGCAGATGGATTTTCTGTATAAAGTATCTGCCAGCTTGTATTTATACAGATAAATTTAATTGTAGATTATGGATGCATGTGTCAAATGTGATGTGATAACGAAAGTTTTCTCACCTAGCTCAAACCTTGAACTTCCGGCTCTGCATTTCTATGCACCATCTAATTGAGGCTAGTGGGCCCACGTGACCAACTATAGCTACTGTGTGATTAGATTGATACGATGAATACTAACAATGTAGCCAACTGAAAACCAGTACAGCGAGGTAGTTGTTTTATGAACGTAGCCACAGAAGAAAGACCGACTACTACAGTAACAATAAAGGGACTAACTCTTGTTACTTGTATATTCCGGCAAACAAATAGGCGATGTTCTGTCACAAATCTCTGACTTACCAATGGATAATTTTACATTTTTTCACACGTGAATAATATTATTAAATCATTAACATTGAGGAACATCGGCGTGAGTTTCCAGGGGAATATTCCTCTTAGTTACCCATGTACAGTATTACTATAGGCCGCTTCGCGAACGCTTTGTTTTGTCAGGTCTGATAGCTGATCTTTATTGTAAGTTTTTAGTATGCCTGGGATCTCTTTATTATTCAAGTCCCATTTCAAAATAAGTTTTGTTAAATTAGGATAATTTTTATAAAGTAGTACTAATTGCTATAGTAATACCAAAATTAATAGAATGTAAAATATCTGGAGGCCCGAAGTCTTGCTTTTTGTAATGCATTGTAGGTGATTGTAGTCAAGTTTCTATAGTGACATTATACACCTCAAAAAATTAATATTAATACCTTTATTTCTATGGATACTGAGTAACTTTTTCATCATTAACTTTCAAAAGGTACTGCATCACCATCACCATTAATGCCTATGTAAAATATGAACGTTGTAGCCCCACCCGTTTGGTCAGAATTGACCCAAATATCACGAAAATTTTGCATTAAAATTCGAAAAAAAATCAGAAAAGTACGGTATTCCTGAGAAATATTTCTTCAATTATACCCAAAAACGTGGCAGGTCTAAGTTCAGAGATTTCGAAGGTCCCCTCCAATTTTCATCAAGATCGCATAGTATGCCGTTTGCCCGGTAGAGAGCGAACAAAGAGACAAAAAACAACCAAAAAAACAAAAAAAACAAAACACTCGAGCTATTTTTCTTGGGGTAACGTAAGTGAAATTGAAGTCTTCGCTTCGTTCATCCAATAATAAGATTACGATATCACAATTCAAATACTCAAAACATAATGTTTATAACTAGGCCGCTTCGCGAACACTTTTTTGGTCGCGTTGATGGATGAGGTTTTTTGTAAATTTTTAGTTTGCATGGGATCTCTTTACTTTTGCAAGTGCTTTTTGAACGCATTGTCGGTGATTGTTGTCAAGTTTATATTGTTACTTGTTAATTGTTATTACATTCCTAAAAAAACTTATGCATGCATATGCCGTTAACCTGGTAGAGAGTTAACAAACAGACAGAAAAACAAACAAACAAACAAACAAACAAACAAACAAAAACACCCGAGCTAAATTTTTTGGGGAGTCAGTGAAATTGAAGTCTTCGCTTCGCTCATCCAAGAACGTATATTGCAAACCTAGGAACTCATCAAGAAAATAAAATGATTTCTCCATGCAGTAAGTACTGTTTTAGGTCAAACTTAAATCATTTCTAACTTTGTTTTTCTTGAGGGAGTTTGTTATAGAAAATAGCGCATGTATATTGTGGATCGTGGAGAATTGTTTGTAAGATGAGTGTGAAAAGGACAGCATGAAAACGTTAGTTATATTTCTTGTGTGATGAGAGTGATATTTCAAATTGGTGGGGAAAAGTTTAGGGTTGGAATGCTGATATTTAGAAGTTCTAAAACACTACACAATTTGTGCACCTTATAGATGAATAATTGTTACGAAATAAATAGAAAAAAATTGTGTACTATGTTCTTCTTGTAAAAAATAATAATTTATTGTAAGTGACTCCATATGTATTCATAAGGCATAACTGGGAACAATTTACTTTCTAGCTAACAATAAACTAGCCCGCTTCGCGAACGCTTTATTTTAGTCGCGATGATGGATGAGCTTTTTTGTTAAGTTTTTACTTTGCGTGGAATCTCTTAACTTTTGAAAGTGCTTTTTTAACGCATTGTATGTGATTGTTGTCAAGTTTCTATTGTTACTTGTTAATTGTTATTATATACGTAAAAAAACTTATTAAAACCTTTCTTTCTATGGATGCTGTTACCTTTTTCAACTTTTTTTTTCATAAGGTACTAAATCACCATAACTTTAATGTCTATGTAAAATATGAACGCTGTAGCCCTACCCGTTTGGTCAGAATCAGCCCAAATGTCACGAAAATATCGCACTAAAAATCGAAGAAAAAAATAGTAAAAGTATCATATTCTTAAGAAATATTTCTTTGATTGTACACAAAACGTGGCAGGTCTAAGTTCAGAGATTTCGAAGGTCCCCTCCAATTTTCATGAAGATCGCATATGCCGCTTGCCCGGTAGAGAGCAAACAAACAAAAAAACACCCGAGCTAAATTTTTTGGGGGTCAGTAAAATTGAAGTCTTCGCTTCGCTCATCCAATTAATTCATCACCTTAAATAATTGATGGATTATGAATTCCTAATTGGGTACACTAGGCCGCTTCGCGAACGCTTTTTTTAGTCGCGCTGATGGATGAGCTTTTTCAATAAGTTTTTGTCTGCGTGGGATCTCTTTACTTTTGCAAGTTCTTTTTAAACATATTTGGTTGAGCGAAGCGAAGACTTCAATTTCACTGACCCCCCAAAAAATTTAGCTCCAATGTTTTTTTTTTTTTTTTTTTTTTTGCTGTTTGTTTGCAGGATTCCGGGCAAACGGCATAAGCGATCTTGATGAAAATTTGAGGGGACCTTCGTTTTCTCTGAACTTAGAGGTGTATTGTTTTTGGGTACAATCGAAGAAATATTTCTCATGAATATCGTACTTTTACGATTTTTTTCGATTTTTAGTGCGATATTTTCGTCACATTTGGGCCGATTCTGACCAAACGGGAGGGGCTACAACGTTCATATTTCACATGGACATTAAGGTTATGGTGATGTAGTACCTTATGAAAGAAAAAGTTGAAAAAGTTAGCTAGAATCCATAGAAATAAAGGTTTTTAATTAGTTTTTCAATTTTTAGTACGATATTTTCGTACCATTTGGGCCAATTCTGACCATAACGGGTGGGGCTACGACGTTCATATTATACATGGACATTAAGGTTATGGTGATGTAGTACCTTTTGAAAGAAAAAGTTGAAAAAGTTAGCCAGAATCCATAGAAATAAAGCTTTTAATATAAGTTTTTTTACGGTAAATAATACCAATTGACAAGAAACAAAAGAAACTTGACAACATTCACCTACAATGCGTAGGCAGCAAAACAAAGCACTTGCAAAAGTAATGATATCCCACGCAAACTAAAAACTTTAAAAAGCTCATCCATCAACGCGGCGGGACTTTAGCGTTTTCCTAGTGTAGGTGATTGTTGTCAAGTTTCTATTGTTACTTGCTAATTGTTGTTATATACCTCTAAAAACTTATATTAAAACCTTTATTTTTATGGATTCTGGACAACGTTTCCATCTTTTTCTTTCAAAAGGTACTACATCACCATAACCTTAATATCCATGTAAGTGCCCGGTAGAGTGCGAACAAACAGGAAAAAAACAAAACACGAGCTAAATTTTTGGGGTCAGTGAAATTGAAGTCTTCGGTTTTTCCAAAATGCCCATTTTCGCAAATTTAAAGATCAAAAAATTAAAAATTCCTGTAAAAAAATCACCGTTACAATATATCGTTTTTTCTACTGTCATTTTAGTGTAGTTTTAACTTATAGATTATGTGGTAAAAAAATTTTTTGGATGTAATAGCCCATTTAACATATACAACTAGATTTCGGATACCTTCCAATTCAACAAAATAAAAAATATGCATTTCAGTACGTATAAAACGTAAAATGAATCAAATATAATTTAAATGCTTGTGACAAATGGTGGAAAATAAATAAATATATAATATATTAATTAGTTTTATACTACTGTTCTAAATGGTCAATAAATTATATCAACTTTTGCCATCAATATCGCGGTTATTCCTTGATGGTTACCGATATTCGCTCTATGCCACCTGTGCATTTAGTCTCAACCGATCAAGCATTCAGTGTTGGCTCCTCCAAGCTGTAATTGGAATGTGCGGCATTGAAAGTAACAAACCTCGCATTGTTATTCATCCAACGCCACACACACATGGCTCCACATTACACCTATCCGGCACCGCTACCCTATAAACACCAAAACCAGCCGGAGAGGGGAAGTTTCAGGGGCAACTTACTTCCTACTAATATAAAACAGTCAGCTGCCCCTGAAACCCGTCATACGCATACTTACTCTTAACAAAGCAACATCGGGAGAAGGAGATAATGGCTTCGTTTTATATTTGCGCGGTTGTGATTGCGATGTTTGCGAGTACGCTGGCGCTTCCGACGCAAGTGCAGGAGCCGGCCAATGAGGGCGCGTTCTGGAAGAGTACGCTCATGGACGGAACTTTCGAGGAGCTGCGTAGTGAATGTGCGCAGAAGGACGAGGTCGCCTGCATGAAGTATAAGGTGCTCAGCTTTGTGGACCAATTCTTCCAGAAGGATTCCTTCAAGGTAAGAAAATCTTATTTTTGATATTGAAAGTTAATTAATTTTACCAAAAATATATTTATCAGTGATTTAGAATTAAACTTTAAATGAGAAAGTTGTTACGACCGTAAAACAAAAGAGAATGACATACATTGTTCCTCTTTAAACAAGTAATTTACCTTGTTTAGAGTTTAAAAATTGTAATTTGTATTTAATTTATTACAAAACATTATATAGCAGTATTCAGACAAAATATTGTAGATTCACATTTTGAAAAGTACTTGAAAAGGTTAACTTATTTCATGCATATTTAAAAATTTCCATGCTATGGAATAACCGCACTAACCAGCACACTTAAAATTGTCATGTTTCTAGCAAACTTTACCTTTTAATAATTGATGTGTATTTTTTAATACTTCCAATTATTTACAATGTACTATATTATATAGTGTTGCCTTGTATCAGATGTCGCGTCAGTTGCAAAGTGTCAACTACGTAAAATCAAAAAACCAAATTTATATTTGATTTAAGTATCGATATTGTTTAAATTTTATTTATTTAATAAGGTAAGTTGAAGTAATAAGGCCACCCTAAGGAATTTTATTTGATAAAATTTAAGTGGGAAGAGGTAGAGGCTCAAAAATTCCAGGAAATAATATTCAAGGCATTGGTTATACAATAAACTAAACAACATATTTTAGTAATTAGGATATTGTCTAAAACTAATTAAAATATAATATTGTGTAAAGTGGCCTTATTAAAAGCACGTGTTGATAATAAGGCCATTTTATATTTTATATGTTTATAATGATATAAAATCCATTTCCAACTTATTTGTAGCTTTGTTATTATTGCCTATGGTATTTGACTTATGTTATTTACTTTGGGCATGGTGTCAGTGCCATCATATACTCAACAAAAAGTAAATTTAGAGATTCACAAAAAAAAAATTTAAAAAAATTTAAAATTTAAGAATAATTTTATTAGGACAATTTTTCTGACTACTCTTGACAACAACGGGCATAAAATTAGGCCTAGGGTTTACTCCAACAATGAGCTTTGAAGTAAGACGACAGTAATGTTGATCTTCATTGTGAGGTTATGTCAGTGGCCTTTTTACCAAAACAGCACGTTTGTGATAATCCTAGTCATATTTCAATTCAAAATGTATTTAATCGAAAAAAAAATTCTTCTATCATATACTAGAATAACTAACCTTCAATATAAAGTATATATTTAATATCTATCACTATTCATGTACGTAAAAAGATTTTTTTCTTACCTTCCGTTTCAATTATAAAACACCGCCTGAGAAACGCGGATGACAAACAAACAGCTGTCAAAACTGTATTATCGGTAGTAATTGCATGTAGTTTTCACCGTTGTGGTCAGATGGAGTAGCTATACACTCTAGAAGTGGAATCGTCAAAAAATATTTACTAGCAACGAAGATACAGGCGAGTGGCCTTATAAGTCGGGTGTCCTTATTACTCCGACCTACCTTATGTGGCCACATTACAACAGGACAAAATGTCCCTCAAGTGCAATTTACCAAACCACACTAACTTTTGTGATTTGTTTGTTCCATCCATGTTATTGGCTCGGTGCCACAGCTTCGAACTCGAAGCACACGATCTCTCGTAGTGAGAAGTCGTGAGTTCGAGTCCGACGATCTCAGACAGGGTTCTTGAGCTAGCTGGTCAGGATTCAGGAAGCACAACATAAACAATGTTAGATCTGCTGACAGATGTACACATATAAACTATGTCTAATGTTGTGGTTGTGGACGAATCATTTCACGTGCAGTTTAACACTAGTTCAATGTTGCAAAACATATAAATAATTAACCAACAATATTAAATTCATTACCAAAGATCCTTTATAATTTTTAAGTCACAAAATAATATTACACACAAAATATTACAAATAAAAGGGAGATACCAATTTTTCTAAAACGGGTTGTCAGCTTAAAATTAAAATTAATTCGTTTTTTTTTAGTGACTACTCTTTGTGGATCCGGGCTCTGAAGAGGGGCATGCTTACACCTTGGGTACTGGGCAGATTTACCAATTGAAATTGGTATTGAAATTTTGGTCGAACCACAGATAATAGAGTACAGTTATCTGTGGTCGAACGATCATCTTTTTTAAAAATCAAATCAAATTTGTCAATTTGTCACAAATTTGTGTTCAGGTGACTGAGCGTTTGGCTGTGGTGAAGAACTCGTTCGCCGAGGACACGGCCGCCGAGGCCCGCAGCGCTGGTGGCGACTTCCTCGACCGCGTGGAGAACTACGTCCAGTCCCATGACGTCACACTGGCCCTCCCGGGATCCACCATCACCGTCTCCCCCAGGAACCTGGACGAGGATGAGATCAACGTCAGCTTCGACTTCTCCGGGGAGAGTAGAGGGGCTGAGGAAGGTAGGTTCATGGGTTCATGGGCTTCATGGTGGGATTAAGACAGGGGCTTTTAGTCCCCAATTTTTTCCACTTTAAAAGTTATATCCTTTTGCTGCGATTTGATACGATTTTTTTCGCTTTTTGAACATGAATTTTGCAAAAACCGTTATTTGGTGATATCAAACAGAAGGCGAAGAATATTGAAATGAAATTTATATTATATAAACCAATTAATTTATGTTAGGCTAACTTCAAATCATGACATGATATGTCCAAAAAACATATAAAAGTAGTGAATGAAACTTAAAACATTCCAAATTTGCGTTCTTGCTTCAAGACGAAGAACATGCAAAGCCCGACTCAATCATGGAATAAACACGGGTCTCCCGCTTGCTGGGCGAAAGTCTTATGAATCTGGTTGAGAGGGGGTTTTACATTTCAGACAGTTTAAACATGAGACAACCAAGGTCATTAGAAGATTTAAAGAAAAATCATTGTTCTTTTTTATTTTAATGTAATGAAAATTGAGTAAGTAAATAATAATTGATGTACTGTTAAGTATTTTAATAACAATAATTAAATAAAATAAGTGTACAAAGTAGCTTACAAGAATTGTTAATTACATAATATATATATCTGGTTTGTCTGCAGCGCGCAAGAGCAAGCTGAAGCGCATCCTGATCCCCATCATGATCTTCGTCCTCCTCAAGGCCATGACCTTGATCCCGCTCTTCATCGGCATCCTCGGTCTGAAGGCCTGGAACGCTCTGCAGCTGTCCTTCTTCTCGTTCGTCATCTCCGTGGCCCTGGCCGTGTTCCAGCTGTGCAAGAAGATCGCCACGGACGGCGCACACCCCATCATCTCGGCGCACAACCCCTGGGAGGCGGCTGCGCACTACGCCGCCAGGTCTCTGGGGGACAGTGACCCGCAGACCTTGGCCTACAGGGCTCACCAGGATTAACTTAACTCCGTAGTCATAAACAAACAGATCTTTCCTTTTTTCAGAGTTGTCAAAAAACCTATTTTTTTTTTAAATATATTTAAATATAAAATTTGATCAAAGATACTCTCTTTGAAAATATAATTTTAAAAACATTCTCCACAAAATATCGTTGCTATTCTTCTTGGACAAGTTAAACCGTAACAACAGTTACATAATTAATATTCTAAATGCATTTTAAATATAATATGCATCTAATTTCCTTCGGTAAAATTTTAATAACTGTTTCATTTTCTAAACATGGTTTTTGATAGTATTAAAAGAGTTTTAAGGAGACGCAATAAAATAAATATGAAGATTGATTAAAAAATTATGTTTAGATTTGTAAACCAATTTCAAAATAGATTAGAGATTCTTATTTTGTGATCTATAAGTGCCCTGATGTTCAGATATATTTATAATACTGTATTTAATAACTTATTAAAACTTCATAAATTATTCCAAAAATTATTCACTGAACAAACACTAGTTGACAAGACAATACAACGATGAACGAAAATACAAAAGGACATAAGGATGAAATGAAGTCACGTGACTATTGACTTGTTATCTTGACGAACTGACTGAACGAAAAAGATACGTACACTATTGTGTGAAATTGTGAGTATGTTTACGGACGAAGACATTAGGAGTTTGTACATGTTTGTGATGTTTTAACATTGAGACTGTTCTCTGACTTACTCTTTGACTCTACTTGTAACTACCTCACCCACGACTCTAACAACGACACAACTGCAAAGCTTAAGGACTAAGAAAACTAGCACTGTATATTAATTGTTTTAAATAAAGAAAATTTAAAATACCTATCCTGTTTTATGATAAATCTTATTTTTACATAACCTCCCTGAAAGTATTTAAATGTTTTATGTATGACATGATAATACCGTTGAGTGAATAATATCTTAGTGTATGTTATTTTAAATTTCTTGTGGGAAACCTGCCTTCAGGTGTCTTTCTATAAAAAAAAAACGTTGCAACGTGGATTGAATAACTGGCTAAAAATTGAGCTACAAGAAGAACAAAAAAGTTGTAGATTCATCAATGTACTATCTGTCAGCTTAACACAATTTCAAGTAAGAATTTTATAAAAATATAGTTTATAAAAAGTGTGATTTTATTGACTTCTTCACTATCTGAATTGCCAGAATTTCCTAGGGATTATCCATTGACCGCAAGCCGGAGCGGATGTAATTAAAAGAAGTGTCTCGCTCAGGTACTAGGACAAGTAACCCAGGGTTTGAGTATAGTTATATTATTGTATAAAAGGGGTATTCACCCGCTAAACTAAAAAAATTATAAGTTAAGTATTTTTCGAGCTAGGTCCCATAGGCAAAAATCTCCCATAAGAAATAACATGTGAACGATCTTTATACCCCGTGACGTTGGAGGATTTTGATCAAAAAAAATACTGGCCATTATTGACGTACTCCACAGCCTTTTATGTAAATCCTCTATATTTTGTTTTGTAATTTGGGCAAGTGATTTGGTCAAAATATGCTGATTAGCAAGAAGGAGTGTGATTTTGGAATGTTGTGCACAGTTTCAAGGTACGATGAAATAAAAGGACATTTTAGATTGGTATAATGCTCTAGTATCTATGTGAAACAAAAAAGAATCAAGTTAAAGCCGATTTAAGAAATTTCCCAAAACGCCAATTTTCGCAAATTTAATGATTAAACAAATTAAAAAATTCGTTTTAAAAATAAAAATCACAGTTACAAGATATCATTTTTTAAAAGGTCATGTTAGTGAAGTATTATGCCATAGATTATGTGGCAAAAATTTTTTTGGGGTAATAACCCCTATAACGACAATGCGAAGGGATGTCGGAGAGCTATTTAAGAGGACTCCTCTTGTTAAACGTAGGTTTAATTCTGACGTAATGTTCTTTCGCAATATTTTAAATGGTTTTATCAATACGCCAATATTGTTGTCTAAACTGAGTTCTAATGTTCCAGTGAGGAGGCCAGACATACAATTTTCTTTAACCTAGACCGTATGCGTAATAAATAATAATCTGTAGCTAAAAATTTACCATCCACTAGAATTGTTTCCTCCCTTTAATGAAGCATTTACTTTATACAACGCAATGTGGATTTGTTCTGACAGTAAGGCAACTTTTAACAACGAATTGTTTGGTTAACAGTGGGTAAGTTTTTTGTTTTTGTTTTAGTCTTTGTTTCTTGACCACTTGCTATGCTTGAGCATCAGGTTTTGTTTTTGTAGAAACGACATCTCTTATGAGATTGAACATTGGTGTGCTGCGTCAACTTGTTTAGTTTATATTATATATTTTGTGCTGTATTTAATCACATGTAATTGGGGTAACCTGTGTGTAAATATATAAACTAAACTAAACTAAACTAGACTAAACAATCCCTTACATTAGCAGGCACGACTGAGGTAAACCTCGGGAAAAACGCTCACATTTTAGTAAATCAGTCACGTGAAAATGGTCACACAAATTACAACTATAATGTGAAGTTCCCTTAGCTAACATTTCTTCGGAAAACATTTTCAGTAGGCCTACGCTTGGTGGAGGAGCCGGGTCGAATCATTCCCAGTCCTGAGAGTTGCGCCGTGCAAACACGATTCTTTGGATTTTAAAGGGGCTTTTACCCACATAACCTTGAGCATAATAATTCCTTTACTAAATTGCATTATAATTACATAATACAATTTTTTCCGTTTACAAGATAACTGTGATTATACACAAATTTTAATTAAATTGTTTAAATTGGCGTGTTGATGAATGCCGTAAATCGGCTCTAGCCCACTTATTTTTTGTTTCGCATAGATACCAGAACATCGTACTAACCTAAAACGACCATTTAGAAAATTGTGTCTGGTAACTGTGCACATCACAGTACACACTCATCCAGCCAAGCAAACATTAAAGGCGTTCGATTACCCCTCCTCTTGGTAATCAACATCGTTATCAAAACAAAAGAAAGTGGATTCTCAGAAAATGAAGTCGAGTTCGTTAATAATGGCTAATCTTTTATTCGACAAAATACTTCAAGGTCACGGGACATAAAGATCGACGCAATGTTATTTCTAATGGGAGATATTTGACGCTCGAAAATTAACTAATTTTTAATTTTATACGGGTAGAGGTGGACAATATTTATTTATGTTTCTAAGTAAACTCATAACTAGTCAGCCTGTATAAAAAAATATTTTTTAGTTTATCAGGTGGATACCCCTTAAAGTTATCAATGCCAATGTACATGTCAATGACAATGTACAACATGTAAATATCAATGAACAAACCACATTGTGCTATCCAATAATACACACGCCCTAAAAAAGGAATCACATCATTGAAAACTGGGCCTGGATTCCCAAAAACGCCTAACTAAGACGTGTCCTAACTAAGACACCACTAGGACATCTTAACTAAGACGTTCCTAAGACGTCCTAGCTAAGTCACGCCCTATTCCCAAAGGTGCTAAGAAAATCTCAGAGTGTCCTAAATATTAAGACAAAGTAGCCATTAACGTCATAGATGACGTCATCAATATAGACATTTTGGACCAATAAGGAGTAGGTTATAAAAAGCGCGCGAAATTTGAATTTTCTACTGTAGTCGATTTTGTTGCCTATATACTGAGGGCATTTAGCAGAAGAATAGTGAAAAATGTGATACTATTTTTACCTTAGGTAGATAAATCGGAAATTTTCCGCTCTTTCATTTAAAGAACATCTTAAAAATATTAAATGGTAACTTTGAGCGGCAGGGCTGCCCAAAGTTAAAAAAAAATTGTAGAATAAGTAGAAGAAAGGTGTGAAAACGTGACTAGGAAAATTGGAAAATTTCCGTTCTTACACAAAAATATAATTCTACAAATCGGGTGGTAATTTGAGTCCCAGGGGTAACCAAAGTGGGGAAAGCCAAAATATACAGATTACCTGATTAATGGTGCAATTAGGACTACACTAATAGGAAATTTCTATTTCTTCGTCAAACACAATTTAAAAAAAACTCAGACAGTTACTTTGGGCCCCAGGGCTATCCAAAGTGGGAAGAGAAAACTATCTGACTTTGGATAACTCGGGGGGTGCCCAAAATTTACCGTCCGATCAAATTCTGTTTGTGAAAGAGCGGAAAATTCAGCTTGTACTAGTACAGATATTTTCAATCCTCAAAAATTTGGAAATTTTAATCACCCCTGACAGCCCACGCCCCAAAGTTACTATCAGATTTTTTTTGAATGTTGGTTTTATGAAAGAAAGGAAAAAATCCTTTTCAGAATTTTCAGTGTTCCTTTGTAGTAAATAGTAATATGTTGTTTTTCACACTTTCGACAACCCTGGGGCCATAGTTACAATCAATTTATTTGAGGATGAAAGTGCGGACAATGTTATATTTTTCAACCAAAGAAAAATTGGTACCGAACAGTCCTCACTAATACTATAAAATATTGCATTTCCAGTTACCATGCATAAATTTTGACATGATGGGAAATAATAATGATAGTTAAATACCCTCGAGTAGGCAAGCGATATGTCATCCCTAATAAAATAACACCTTAACCACCCCTTAAAATAGGAATGCGGAGTGGCTGATTTTGTCTATAAATTTTCTGATTATTCAAATTAAAAATTAAAAATATTTTTGTACATATTTTAGTTCAATCAACCTACGTTCTTACCACAATCACTCCCCCCCCCCCAAACCACCACCACCACACATTATTGTGTGCGTGTGGGTTGTAGAGGGGGGGGGGGGCACATCAACAAACTTGCCAAAATAAAATTTTTCAAATGTTAATTATACTAATACAATAATAAGGAATACACAAATATATTCTTGTTATTGTTTAATGTATTTTGACATTTTATGCAATACTCCTCCCCCTTCATTAATTTTTTTTGTAGGGAGGGGGGGCTATATTGACCATACATATCAGTTTTCTCCCCTCTAGAAAACTCACTCTCGAAGAGGTTAACATGGGAATTGGTATTAGATCGTATTATCTACATTATGATTACTTATTAAACGAAACCGAAATTATATTTCAAAATGTTTTGATCCTATTAACCAAATGACCATTCTACAACCACTTATTCCACCACCACCAACACTTACTAGTTACTAGTAGTAACCAGCACTAAATAGTGAGTTACCAATATTAAATTTGTCATGTGATAGATAATAATTAATAGTTTACTGGGTGATATTTCATATAACACCCATGCTCTCTTCAATACATTAATGATTCAAATAACTCATTGAAATAATGTTCTTACAATTGTATGTTTTGGTCCAATCAACCTACTGTCTCTTTACAACCCCCACCCCTTATGTTGCATTTTAATTTTACTACAAGTAAACGGCACTAACCAGTGACTTACCAGCATGTTACCAAAAGTTCTACACCTTTCACCTACCTTTAAGTACATAAACACTATTTATTTGAACACTTTTGTGTCATGAGTGAATCATAATGTTAAGATAATAGCCCTTAATATGGCGTTATGTACAATTTGTATTGGGTAGTGGGTTACACAAAACTGTAACATATCCAACAGTAGGGACTACACAATTTATAAATAATGTTTACTACATGTAGAGCATGTACTTAGAAACTGGTTTCTAGTTTCAAATAATATTAAATTTACGTTTTTTAAACATTTTAATCATAATAATTATCAAAACATTAATTGACCTGTAGCAATCTACAGCAGGCCAATATTGTCTTAACTAGGTATTTGAGTTGATAGGCCTATTCATTTAAATTCATAATGTTATATTTATTTTATATTGTTCTATATTCATTCTATATTCATCATTATTCATTTTTTTATTCGGTTCTGACTACAATTATTTAAATTGTAAAGTAAAATTGTAAATTTGTTGGTTAGTAGGCTCTGTTTGATATTAAATAGTAATGCCTTTCATTGTTAATTTTCTCATGCTACCTCTGAAATTTTTGCAGATTTAGTAAAATTAAATTTCAAATTAATTTACTGTAGCAAACAACAATATAGGTAATTTAAATTTCAAAAAATAAATTGGGTAGGCCTATAGGGTGAAATTATTTGTACACTTAGGGGCCTACTGTAGGGTATCAACTAGCTACCATCAGAAACATTTTCTTACAATATTAAAAAATATTTTTTAAAAAAAAAATACCCAGTAATTTGTATACTAATTTTTTTCAATGATCCTTTTCCAAATTCTATCAAGGAGGTAGGTAGGCTTAAGCAAAAACTAGCTTAAATTGATGGAAATGCATAAAAACATGAAGGTATGCATACTCATTTATGAATGATATGTTTACTTTAGTCCCAACCTGTAGACAAACACATCACCAATTTGATGAAAAATTTCAATCTTTTAACCAAATGTTACAAATGGTGGATAGCAAAGGACGGTACTACCGGTATGTACGTGGTACTATCTTGTTAAAGGAAATTGTTATTAGACATGTGTCACTAGTCTACCAAAAATAACCCATTGAAGAATTATGACACTAACTAACTAAATAGGCCTACCTACACTGAGATACAACAAGCTATTTCTATGCGCTTAATCTTGTCACTCGGTTAGCAGCAGCCGCGAATGATCAATATACGAAAGATCGCTTTGCGGTTCGTAATGCATTAATGAGTTAAAACTTATAAAATGTACTCTTCATGAAGTAGGCATCATAGGCCTACTTAAAAGACTAAGCTAGACATAGCTGTAGGTGAAGCCTAGAGCCCCAGGTTTAGGGCAGTTGTTAGCCATAAGCCAAGTCGCAGGCTAGCCAGACATAGGCCTAGCTTAGCTAGCCCAGAGGCCTATTAGCAAACCTATGTAGGCCTACAGCCAGTAGGCTACCTGTAGGGCTTATAGTAGGCTAGGCCTACCTAAAGTTACAGCTTAGGGCCTAGGCTAGGCCTAGACCTTTAGATTGGATTAGGTCCCTCCCTGGGGATAGGCTAGCTAGGCCTTGGCCTATAGCCTCTCTGCATTTCATTTCAATTAGTAAATTAACTGTAAGGGCCTCATGTACCTATATTTTTCTAATAAAATAGGATTGTAGGTGTAGGCTACTTGGGCTAGGCCTAGCCCTAGGCCTTTAGCCTACAGGTAAGAGAAGAGGTCGCAACTCTTGCAAGCCAATGCTCTAGCCTAGCCTCCTAGGCCCTAGTCTTTTTAGGTCTCGAGGGCGTATAAGCAATATGAATAACGTACAGGGATTAGTTCTCTACCGTTTGCATTGATTTATAATTGCAAATCTTACCACAACAACGTTATAAAAGCAAAGAAAGCGTAGGGCTAGGGGGGCATAGCCTACTCCAACGGTCCTAGGCCTACCTGTCAAATTTAGGTTAGATTACCTTTATTGTTAAAACAAAATGTTGCATTACATGATTTGTTTTACTTTTATTTGCCAATTTTTCTGCATCCAAAAATAGCACTCTAATTGAAATCTGCTCACAGAAACATATTTAATTGTGACTTTTACATTCGAGGTGGTACAGCCAGCTTCCGTGGTCGCCGCCATTGCTCACTAGGACATCGCTAAGACGCGCGCAGAGCTGACCTATCTTTTGCACGTCTCAGGAGTGTCCTAGCGCTAGGCACTTTCGAGAATACGGGCTAAGATTTTTTGAGAATACCGATCCGTGTCCTAAGTCGGTAGAATGGCTTAAGAGTGTCCTAGTTAAGACACGTCTTAGTTAGGCGTTTTTGAGAATCCAGGCCCTGATGTGTAAGCACAGCGGTCAATGCTTCGTGAAAGTTATTTATGATTTTGGTGGAGGTGCCGGTTAAAGAATGAGACCCAGTTCTGAGTGTTGGGTCATTGTTGAATAACAGATTCTCCAATTATTTTAAGTTATCAATGGCCACCAAAACATAAACTAAAGAACAAACAACATCATTTTATATTTTAGTATATTGAGTCCCTATATAAACCATAAATTGATTGCTTATTTATTTACCCAACTCACATGATCCGCCTTTAAAAAAGTTGATCGCCTGAAGATATAGTAACCCACGCATACAAAAACTTGTAAAAATGTAGCAATACCTTATACACACTCAAAAGTAATGAGATCTAAAAAAAGAGCCAAGCTCATCTCGACCCTTCCACATTTGCGCATTCATTGAGCGAGCGAAGCGAGCGTCTCCACTTGACTCTTATGGCTCGAATGTCTGTTTTTTTTTGTTTTTTTTTTTTTTTTTTGTTACTGCTTCGATACAGGTCCCACCGTTTTCTCTGATCAACCTGAAATTTTTCACGCATGTACATACTACCTAGGCGGGTTGCTGTATAGTTTTTGAACAAAATCCAATTGTTGGTTATAAAAAATAAAAAATAAAATAAAAAAATAAAAAAATAAAAATGTTCTGATCGTTATGAAATTTTGCAGGTCAATAAGTACACCATTCTCTCCTATTTTTCAAATTTTCAGCTAAATCGGTCAAGAGGTTAAAGACTTATTGGTAATCATAATTCGAAAAATGATGCTAAAAATGAAGGAGGCAGTGAAGATACAAAGATACACTTTAGAAGGCATGACGTGAATTAGTACAATCCAAAGATGTTGGAATAGTATACAGTGTACAATGTCAATATCCAGTTAGGCCTACACTGTGTGGTGGGCCTTATGGGAATGTCGTACTCGGGTCATGTTGCACGTACCGGTGCTCGCTCAACAACGCGTCCAACTGAGCGTTTTCCTAGTAATTCATTAACGCACAGTGCCCCGTAACAACATCCTTGAAAAGGTTGACAAAATAGAATTTGCAACTATTAATTAAAACGTAATAGTTCATCCAAATTCTTTTTTCTAATTAATTTAAACGTAATAGTCATGCAAATTCTATTTTGCCAAACATTTTAAGGATGTTGTTACGGGGCACTGTTACGTTTATGAATTAAGAATGCGCAAATGTGGAAGGGTAAAGATGAGCTTGGCCCTTTTTTTAAAAAAAATCTCATTACTTTTGAGTGTGTAAGGTTTGGCTGTATTTTTACAAGTTTTAGAATGCGTGGGATCTCATTACATTTTCAAGTTCTACTTCAACTTTTCTTTAATTGTTTATTATTAAGTCGAATGAAAATCACTACGTTCGCTACGCTCACTCGTTCAATCATTTTATTTATATCGATATTAATATATTTATTTATATTATTATTATCACTTTTGTCGCCTTATCAGTTATCACCTTTTCACCAGTTTTATATTTTATAGCCTCTGTTTTTTCTTCATTCATCTTGGACTTTCAGCTGTTTTAGATATTCATAGTTTTGTTATTTAAAATTTCCTTGTTGTATTAATTGTTGTATAATTTTAATTTTATAGTACTTGTTCATTTGTATATCGTATTTGTATGGTTTTAAATTGTTTTCTTAAATTGTTTAGTTATAGTTGCCTAGCACTTGTGCACGGATTAATACCGGTTGTTAGTGATCAATAAATATTTTTTTGTTAAAATAGAATAATAATTAAGAATAATTTTAATAAAGTAGTGTTAAACACATAACAAAAAACTTGTAGAAATACAGCCAAACCTTACACACTTCAAAAGGAATAATATCTAAAAAAAAGGGCCAAGCTCATCTACCCTTTCACATTTGCGCATTCTTAATTCATAAACGTACAGTGTCCCATAACAGCATCCTCAAAAAGCTTGGCAAAATAGAATTTGCGATTATTAATTTAACGTAATAGTTTATCCAAGTTCTTTTTTTCTAATTAATTTAAACGTAAACATGCAAATTCTATTTTGCCAAGCTTTTCGAGGATGCTCTTATGGGACACTGTACGTTTATGAATTAAGAATGCGCAAATGTGGAAGGGTAGATGAGCTTGGCCCTTTTTTTTAGATCTCATTCCTTTTGAGTGTGTAAGGTTTGGCTGTATTTCTACAAGTTTTTGTTATGTGTGTGATCTCATTACTTTTTCAAGTTCCATTACAAAATTATTTGTTAAAATATAATATTTTTATCAAAGTAATATAATTTTATGGATTATCAAACACACATAACAAAAACTTGTAGAAATACAGCCAAACCTTACACACTCAAAAGGAATGAGATCTAAAAAAAGGGCCAAGCTCACCCTCACCCTTCCACATAAACGTACAGTGTCCCATAACAGCATCCTCGAAAAGTTGGCAAAAAGAATTTGCGATTATTAATTTAACGTAATAGTTTATCCAAGTTCTTTTTTCTAATTAATTTAAACGTAATAACATGCAAATTCTATTTTGCCAAGCTTTTCGAGGATGCTGTTATGGGACACTGTACGTTTAATGTGGAAGGGTAGATGAGCTTGGCTTTATTTTTAGATCTCATTTCTTTTGAGTGTGAAAGGGTTTGGCTGTATTTCAACAATTTTTTTGTTATGTGTGTGATCTCATTACTTTTTCAAGTTCCATTACAAAATTATTTGCTAAAAATATAATTTTTATCAAAGTTGATTTAAATTCTATGGTTTGGGCAGTAACAATATAGGATGTAAAATATCTAGACCCGGATTCATGTACATCCTGGTATAGGTGGTATAACCATGGTAAACGAGGGTTTAAAGGACTGGACCCCCAATTTCTTGAGTTCGTGGGAGATGATTTTGAAAACGCAATTTGAAAACGAAGTCGTTTCGTTTTCCGAAAGAATTGGTATTCTTGAACGGTATCGTGGAAAAAAGTCATGGGTTGTGAGTTGAAAGCATTGATATTTAAACCCCTATAGTAGGATTATATAGGATGTCTATGGTTGAAAAAAGTATCACGAATCCAAACACTTTAAAAAGATTTGCGTATAGCAAAGAGCTCGAAAAAGTTCTATATTTATTCTAGATGGCAGTTGCCTTCATAACGCGGGCCAATCGAAGACAAGTTGTATGAAATGATTTGATTGTTGCAATTATGTAAACAAACAGATGAGCAAGTTTTATATCAGAACAATGTTGTGCTGGCATAGGGTTGGCTAGGCTTGTCAAACATGTAATGTAAGTATGAATTTTACTAGTCCTATAGCCAAATGGAACTTTAGACCTACACTTTTGCATTATAAATAATTTTCCACATCTGGGCCTAGGCCAGGGACGGTTTTTTGATTTGTTTTATGAGAGTATAATGGGCACCTTTTCTCGTTCCACACAAAGAAAAAAATTTTAAATGTCCGCTATTTGTTTACGTATCGCACTTTCCCGCCTAACTCTGCTTATACCGTCAACAAGTGTCAATACTATGGTTACTTGTTGATTGTAATGCCAAGTGTTTAAGGCTTATTTTAAAACCTTTATTTTTGGGAAACCTTCCAACAAACTTTTTCAACTTTTTTTTTCAAAGAGACTATATTTCTATAACCTTAATGTTTCCCTGTAAAATATGAACATTGTAGTCCCACCCGTCTGGTCAGAATCGCGGGCCGACGTATTAGATGTTAGCAGTAGCAAGTATGCAGTAGTAACAGTAGCTAACATCCTTAAAATGATTTTGAGCATGTTTCAAGCCATTTTTTCACCAAGAAGGAATAATCGTACCCAATAAAATTTGGCATGTGTTGTCAGGTACCTAAATCCCCTCGATTGTGATAGTTTTCAAGTTCACATCACGTTACATGACGGCTGGGTAACACCTCGAAATCACCCCAACTCTGCTTGGTGTATAAGGTGCTTGAGTGTGTAGCGCACCGCGGCTTGGCTGCGGCGCCCTAACGGGCACCTAGATAACAATAGTATGTAAAATATCTAGGCCCGGATTCATGTACATCCTGGGTATAGGTGGTATAACCATGGTATAACGACGGTATAAGGACTGGTTAAGTCTAGGCAACTCACATCCAATTAAAACTTTCCCATGTAACAACAAATGCACAACTAATGTTATTTTTACTTATTTCACTGCATCCACAGCCATGTAAATCATCAGATAATCAAAAGAATATTGAAAATTTTCACCATCTTTTGTTTTACATTTTCATTAAAAGTGACAGGAGATTGCGTGAGTTTATTAAAAGAAAGAAAAGGCTTATTATTGCCGTAAATTTTGGAATAGCCTAGGACTATCATACCATTGTTTATCTGCATTAGGCTTGTAGTAATAAAAACTAGTTATTTGTGCGGGAAGTGTGTCAAAACAATGTTTGTTTGGCCTAGGGTTGGCTAAGAAAGGCCTAGGGCTTGTCAAACATGTAGTGTAAGTATTTATTTATCTAGTCCTATAGCCTAATGGAATTTTTAGACCTACACTGTTGTTTTATAAATAATTTTCTACATCTGGGCCCTAGGCCAGGACTGTTTCTGATTTGTTTTTATGAGAGTTTTAATGACCCCTTTTTCCCTCGTTCCACACAAAGAAGAAAAATTTAAAATGTCCGCTATTTGTTTACGTATCGCATTTTCCCGCCTAACTCTGCTTGTACCTTTCAACAAGTGTCAAGTAACTATATAGTTACTTGGTTGATTGTATGCCTAGTGTATAAGGTTTATTTTAAAACCTTTATTTGGAACCCTTCCAGCAAATTTTTTTCAAATTTTTTTTTCAAAAGAGACTATATTACTATAACCTTAATGTCCATGTAAAATATGAACATTGTAGCCCCACCCGTCTGGTCAGAATCGGGGGCCGATTGAAACTGACGTATTAGATGTTAGCAGTACAGTAGCAGTAGCAGTAGCTAACATCCTTAAAGGGTGATTTTGAGCATGTTTCAAGCCATTTTTTTAAACCAAAAGGAATAATCGTACCCCAATAAAATTTTGGCATGTGTTGCCCAGGTACCTAAACCCCCTCGATTGTGATAGTTTTCAATTTCCCTATCACGTTACATGACGGCTGGGTAACACCTCGAAAATCACCCCAACTCTGCTTGGTGTATAAGGTGCTCGAGTGTGTAGCGCACCGCGGTTTGGGCTGCGGGCCCTAACGGACACCTAGATTGCTGTGGTAATAGGTAAGGATGTTATATATCACGTGCACCAAAGAATTTATTTTTGTACGCATTGTAGGTGATTGTTGTCAAGGTTCTATAGTTACTTGTTGATTTTATTGTTGTAAAAGGATTATTAAAACCTTTATTTCTATGGCTTAGATTTTACTTTTTCTTTCAAAAGGCACTGCATCACTAGGCCTATTACCTTAATCTCCATGTAAAATATGAACGTTGTAGCCCCATCCGTTTGGCAGAATCGATGGCCGATTGAAACTGATGAATTGGACAGTAGTACCCCAACCAATTTTGGCATGTGTTGTCAGGGACCTAAATCCCTCGATTTTGATAGTTTTCAAGTAAATTTCACGTTTCCATGGCGGCTGGTTCACCTCGAAAATCACCCCAACTCTGCTTGCTGTATAAGGTTTCCCCCAAAAGTGTGTAGGCCCGCCACGGCTTGGTTTGCGGCCCCCCTAGGGGGGACCTAGTAGATTCAGTCCATATTTTATTTGTAATTTTAAAGGGAAATGTTAGTGTTTAAATTTAAAAATTGCAAAAAAAACATACAAATTTTTATTGTTTTTGGTGGGGGTTTCCCGGGGTTAGACGATTCCATTATTTAGAAAATTTCCCCAAATGGGGAAATAAATATTTTTTTAGTCAAAATTTTTGAGTATAATTTAGAATTAAAAATTTTTACACAAAATTTTTTGTACATTAAAAGTTTTTTCAAAATAAATGCCTACCCGGGCTATTATACACAAAAAAAAATGCATCGTTAGTAGTCTTTGTTTAATTTAAAGTAAAAAAAAATCCCAAAAAGTTAAAACTTGGGCTGGATTGCCTAACATTCCCCATAAGCCTACAACTTGTTTATCAGCAAAGTTTGCCTCACAGAGTTTCAAGCTTAAAAAATTAGTAAAAAATAAAATATAAATTTTAAAAACCCTATTTAAAAAAAAAAAAAAAAACAAATTAACCCAAAAAAATATTAAAAATTTCGTAAAAATCTTTTAAACATCAAAAAAAATACAAAATATAAATTACATAATTTATAAGTAAAAAAAAAAAAGTTTTTATAAATATTTTTAGAAAGTTTTTTTTACTGTGGTATCCCCGGTAGGCCCTCTCCTGTTCGTGGAGCTCTGCCATAGCCTTTGGGTTCCCAGCCCCGGGGATGGGTCTAAACCCGGCTGGTGGTGGACCACTGGTGGGAGGGGGTGGGGGTAGTGGACCCCCTCGTAGTTGCCCCCCTGTTGGCAGGGACAGAAAGTGTTGTTACTGTTGGTATCCCCGGAAAGGCCATCTCCTGTGCGTCGGCAGCTCTGCCATAGCCTTGGTGTTCCCAGCCGTGATGCTCCACCGGCTGGTGGTGGACCACTGGTGGGGGGTGGTGGGGGTAGTGGACCACCTCGTAGTTGACCACCTGTTGGCAGGGACAGAACGTGTTTGTTACTGCTGGTATCCCCGGTAGGCCATCTCCTGTGCGTTCGGCTGCTCTGCCATAGCCTTGGTGTTCCCAGCCGTGATGCTCTCCCGGGCTGGGTGGTGGACCACTGGTGGGGGGTGGTGGGGGTAGTGGACCACCTCGTAGTTGACCACCTGTTGGCAGGACAGAATGTGTTGTTACTGCTGGTATCCCCGGTACCATCTCCTGCGCGTCGGCTGCTCTGCCGTAGCCTTGGTGTTCCCAGCCGTGAATGCTCCACCGGCTGGTGGTGGACCACTGGAGGGGGTAGGGGGGAGGTAGTAGACCACCTCGTAGTCGACCACCTGTTGGCAGGACAGAATGTGTTGTTACTGCTGGTATCCCCGGTAGGCCATCTCCTGTGCGTCGGCTGCTCTGCCGTAGCCTTGGTGTTCCCAGCCGTGATGCTCTACCGGCTGGTGGTGGACCACTGGTGGGGGGTGGTGGGGGTAGTGGACCACCTCGTAGTTGACCACCTGTTGGCATTAGGTATGACTGTTAGTTACACGGCGTTAATATTTCACTAGGCCGCTACGTGGACGCTTCTTATAGTCGCGTTGATGGATGAGCTTATATGGCCTGCACACATGTATTCGATGATGGTGAGACGATGAGTGGTGGTAGAAGACGATGAAGAACGACTACAAAAAACTCAGCCTTATGCGTGATTCGAATTCACGTAATTGTAGAGCCTTACGTTTCGAACTAACTATGTATTCGGGAAAAAACAAAATGGTGCGATATTTTTCATAAGAAATATTCATATCAAAATATCAAAATAACTAAGTTCAAAGGATTTAAAGGTCCCCTGAATGTTACATCAATATCAGAGCTATCATTTTTCCGGCAAAGAGCTAATAATAGACACATTAATATACGGTATAAATTGCACAAACCGGGGAAAAAATAGTACAAAGATTCAATAAATTACAACGTGTAAAGGAATGTCACAAACAACATGGCCAAAATCGGTGAAAATCAGACACATAATCCAACACTTTTACGGCAAAGTCTTGAAATATTGACTCTCCCTCTCATAGATACAAAAGTCGTGTTTCAGTCCTTTATTATTCCTGATAAAATGTCCTTTAAAAATAAGACCAAATACAACGAGAAGTGAGGATCGAAACTAGTAGTAAATATTGACCTAACAATCAATTTAAATGAGTAAAGTTAAGTGTTTATCTGCATGTTCAGGCATAATAACAAAAATTCTTACATACATGTGCAAGACGTTCATCTATAGATTTATATATATATATATATCATAAATTCAATATGGTTTGAACATTTCGTAACATTATTGTCAAGAACGTATACAAAATTATACACAAAACAGGAACTTTTCATTTACATTGGTTCTAACGTCAATATTTACTACTACATCCTGTCCTCACATTCGGTTATATTTGAACTTCTTTTGATGGAAATTTTATCAGGAATGATAGAGGGTAGTTACACTATTTTTGTATCTATGAAGGGAGAGTCAATATTTCATGACTTAACAGTAAAAGTGCATGTTGTATTAAGACGCCATTTTAAAACAATAGCATCATTCCCCTACTCCGATTTTTGCTGACTTTGGCTAGGTTATTAGTGATTTATTTTACGCTGGTCCGAAGCGTATGGCTCTACGAGGACGTGGGTTCGAATGCCGCATAATGCATGGGTTTTTGTAATCTTCCTTCACCCTCATCTATCACCACTCATCGTAATAGCTCATCGTAATAGCTAGGAATAGCTTTAATGCATTAATAGAGACGTTGAACAACACTGATCATCATCACTTATAGCAGAGTAAAAAAACAAGATCGGTCATCTTACCTTGGGCATGGCGAACTTGAAGATGACGAGCGCATCTTACCTTGGGCTTGGTGAACTTGAAGATGACGAGCGCATCTTACCTTGGGCTTGGTGAACTTGAAGATGACGAGCGCATCTTACCTTGGGCTTGGTGAACTTGAAGATGACGAGCGCATCTTACCTTGGGCTTGGTGAACTTGAAGATGACGAGCGCCCCAGAGAGAACCAAAGACAGGAGACCCAGGGTCAGAGCCTTCCACGTCTTGAGAGCGATCAGAGTCAGAGCCAGGGGTAGGAGCGCGGAAGCCTTCAGCTTCAGTCCCAGGAGGAATGGAATTATGATCTTCTTGATAAATCCACGCTCTGTAACACATAGACAAGCATGTATTTAACACTATTGGATGAGCTAAGACAAACCGGGCTGTACAACGCCAGAATCACGCTCACCCTTTTTTTTTAAATAGCTGGTAGTTGGATGAGCGAAGATAAGATTCCATTCTACTACACTGAAGAAAAAAATCCGGAATCTTTGTTTTTTTTTCTTTCTTTTTTTGTGTTTGAATTTTTGCCAGTGTTTGTTAACACGATTCCGGCTAAACCGATGCTCCAATGTGATTAAATTTTCTGGAGGACTTTGAAATATCTGAACTTAGAACTACCTCGTTTTTGAGCGCAATCGAAAAATTATTTCTCATGAAAATCGCAATTTTACGATTTATCCGTTTTTTTAAAACATTCTTTGACTTATAACACCTTCATGCTGTATCCGATTATAATGATTTTTTCACAGAACCTTAATTTTATGAATTATTATATTCGTGTGAAATTTGAGCGCAATCCAAAATTTTATTCTCATAAAAATCGCAATTTTCCAATTACGCTCATCCAACAACGCGCTTGATAAAGCGTTTGCGAAGCTTTCTAGTAAATGTGTCATAATGCCAACAGATTGGTGGTACTTGACATATATGCTGAAATGTGAAGATAGATGTGGTGATAAGAGACATGTGCATATCCTCAATGAACAATATCGCAAAGTTTCAAATTGTGTCGGTGAAGATTTAGAGGTCAAAAGTGATCTAAAATGTTTGTTAAATTCGCTGGATTTGTCGATTAGACGCTTTTTAAACGGGCATTTAACATTGTAAAGAATGATGTTTTGAGCTCATCAAACTGTTAAAAGTTGAATGCAGCACGTGGGTTTATCTCGTGTGAAATGTGATAGCGGAGAAAGTAAGACTTTCTTTGTAGCGGTATTTAAAGCTGTTTTCCAACACTAAAGTCAATGGATACCATCTATTACACTGGTCTAGTTAGAGCTAACGTCAGAAACATCGTATCTCCGTGTGTATTACCTTATCAGCAGGAAGTTAAGTCGTAAAAGTTAGTGGACATACTTTTTGCGGTTCGTTAAGTGAAACATAATTGACACACGTGATATTCTCTACTGAAACCCAAAATAATTGTTCCATAACGTTGAATTGAATTGAATTTAAAATTAAATTTAAATTATACTTAAATCGACTACCTAACCAGTTACACCATGCCCCTTATATAGTTAGAGATATATTGGGTTTATATAACCGATTTGTTGATTAACTACAGGATTCTATTCTAGTAACGCTTGTGCGATAGTACTGATAATACATGAGTATTCAAAACTAAAAAATCTAAAGTTGAAAAAACTGCAGTTTTTGATCGATTCGTAACTTTGCATAGAAGCCAAGCATGGATTTCCACACCAATAAAAGTGTATAATTTACAAACAATTATTTGTTCTTCGGAATACTTTTAAATATAGACTTCTTAGTTCTTAACTCCCTCATCTTCATATCAATTCTCAAGATGATACTCCGCTATCCATTAGTAGTCTTCAACCCCTCTCCCAACCAATGTGTGTTACTATGTTTATTACATGCTATTCTAATTTTCATGCCGATAATTGATTTTAAAATTTAAACAAATCTACGCTTTTCTAATGTATCTAAGACAATTCCATCAATCTATTTTTTTTTTCAAGAAAAACAATAACGTCATAATTATTATTGACAGAAGGTTAGAGACACCAAATTTTATTTCCCAGGTGAATTAGAAAAAAATGTCGGTTAAGTATCGAACGACCCAGTGTGTGTAAGGTGTGGTGGGGTGAGGGGTGGGGGGTAACTCAACCACAATACTCGCCCCCATACGCGCATACCCTACTAATGCCCAGTTCACATAAAGCCGTAAGGTTTGGGCATAGTCATAAGGATCAGACAAATTCTTACGACTAGCGAATCAGACATCTCTTGCTAGTAGTCAGTATATTGTACAATATTGTACCTATATAATACATTTGGGCATATCGTAACAAAATCACCTCATCCTTAAATTTAATAGGCATTTGGTTATAAATAAAGTTATCTACAAATTTTAAATGCCAAACAATCTCTCAAAATCTTATACATACCGTACGAATAGGAGGACTAAACCTTAAAACTCTACGGATTTATTTGAACCGGAAATAATGTAACTTTGGTCCAATGGGGGCTCACCTTGACCGCCGTTCTTGTCCTCGGAGAGGGGCACCCTGAGCTCAGTGGGGATGTTCTTGAGCAGGAACTTGGGCACCAGGAACAGCATCTCTCCCGAGGTGATCTCCTTAGGGATGCGCAGCTTGAGCTCGTGCGAGGCGAGGAAGGCGTCCACTCGTTCCAGGAAGTCCTCGGCATGGGCGGGGGAGGCGCTGCTCCACTGTAAGAACAATCACTATTTATTAGGGAGCGAAGCTTCAATATAAACACCACCTTCATGTCTGTCCTCATTCATGTGTCACACTCTACATCAGAACGCCGTCCGTGGTGGCACATACGATTAGAGCGCTGGTCTGAAGTGTAAGGCTCTACGAGGACGTGGGTTCGATGCCGTCCGCGGTGGCACATACGATTAGGGCGCTGGTCCGAAGAGTGTATCTCTACGAGGACGTGGGTTCTATGTCGTCCGTGATGGCACATACGATTAGGGCGCTGGTCCGAAGCGTATGGCTCTACGAGGACGTGGGTTCGATGCGTCCGCGGTGGCACATACGATTAGGGCGCTGGTCCGAAGCGTATGGCTCTACGAGGACGTGGGTTCGAAGCCGTCCGCGGTGGCAAATACGATTAGGGCGCTGGTCCGAGAACGTGGTTCAAATCCCGTATAAGGAATGGGTATTTAGTAATCGTCCTTCATCAATTGACATGTGTTTTTTCTTTGACTTTGTCCTCCAACGAGAATGATGGTTAATAACTTTTGGGGGTTAGAGGGCGGGCCAAGGACACAAAGTTGACATAGAAATACCCGGCCCCTCCACCATCAACCAGACTGTAATGCGTAAACAATAACGTGTTTATAGACGAGGGAGCGCAGCGATTGGGTCTTACAATATAAGTAAAATTAGACTCAGCCTGTTTGTAATTTGTCTGTGAGTTCGCTCCAGAACGGCCGAACGGCTTGACAGAATGCGCTGAAATTTTAAACAGATATCTGGGACCAGTCTTCAGGAGGCAGGACGCAGTTAACATTTTGAGTTAAACGCAGTCACATTAAAATTTCACAAAAATGGATTTTGTTCTTAAACAATCATTTTTATCTAACCATGTTTTGAATGTCAGGCGATGACTTTAAGGTATTCCGCTGAGAGATTGAGTAAACCTTGCAATGTTGACTCGTATAGTTTTGTATGTATTTCAAATCATGTTCTATTATTTTGTATACAATCCAGAAAATTAAAAAAAGTTGGTCTCGACCAGGGATTGAACCCAGGTCTCCCAAATTTCGGGTATAAAGGCGCCTTATTCATCTTAACTAGGAAAACGCCAAAGTCGTTGTTGGACAAGTGAGCGAGCCATGTGTTGAATACCCGGGAACATTTGCATTTGAGTTTGAGATATAACCTATAAACTACAGGGTTTTGAGTTAATTTGGTATGAGGGCGCGTCAACTGAAATACCATAATGTACCATTTCTAGCCTATGAAATGCTAGAGAAGAAATCCAGCCTTAGGTAGGGGGAGGAAATGAAATGTTCCCGGGTACTCAACACATGGCTCTCTCACTCGTCTTACAACGACTTTGACGTTTTCCTAGTATTGTTATGTCCCTCTTCATACAAGGCACCGCCAGTAACAATGCGATGACTGGGACGGTGGAAAGAAACGTTTTTATATTTTATTATTCTTCCTCATCGATCTGTACGCTTCATAGTACCCGAGACGTTCGTAACCTGATTTTATAAACTAGGAAACGCTCAGTTGGTCGCGTTGATAAGCGAGCACGTGCTATAGCTTGACCCACATTGCACATTTTTAAAATTTTAAAATTTGTGACGTTCGCTGTCCACGGGGCCATGTTTCCAATATTATTTATTATTGCCAAGGTATTTGGGTAAACCCAAACCTTTACTTAAATCCAGCGCCATCTAGAGGACCTTGAAATCATTTCCTTGGGAAAACTTTTTTAACTCTTTGGTAACAAATAATACACTGCTTTCTCGATAGTATTTTGATTACTTCTAGGTGGCAGTGTATAGTGGCCAGAAACCTCGTGCGACTTTTCGTTGCCATGGTAACGTTACTTTTGTTAAAATGTAATTTCCATCTACACTTCTTATCGGATCAAAATAAAATTAACATATTCGTGACCGGACGGACATTCTAAATGATTTGGCCACCTCAGATTTTGTCGCCGTTTAGTTAAAAAAAAACTTTCGATTAACTTTAATGTAACTTTTTAACTTTTTGAACGATTTTGCCACAAAACTAATGGCATTCAATCCAGATCGAAGCTTGCGGATGGTCCAAATTTCAACTCGATCCGAACTTTCGTTCGAACGTTATGGCGAGACATACAAACAAACAAAAAAAAAAAAAAAAAAACAGTGACTATTTTTTCCGGCAGAGTCAAATGGAAACGCTCGCTTCGCTCGCTTAATTAGAAGGGTTTGGGGGTTGTACAAAACTCTACATTACATTACATAATAAGTAGATAAAATACATTTTACAAAGTTAACATTTTCTACCATAAATCATTTTTTAAATTTTAATTTAACAATTTTAGTAACTAGGAAACGCTCAGTTGGACGCGTTGATAAGCGAGCATGTGCTATAGCTAGACCCACAATGCACATTTTTTTAAATTTTAAAATTTGCGACGTTCGCTGTCCACAGGCCCATGTTTCCGATATTATTTATTATTGCCAAGGTATTTGGGTAAACCCGTGTTTAAATCTTTACTTTAAAATCCACCGCCATCTAGAGGATCTTGACTCCTTGGGAAAACTATTTAAACTCTTTGTTGACAAATAATAGACTACTTCCTCGAAAGTATTTTGATTACTTCTAGGTGGCAGTGCATTAGAAACTTCGCGCGTCTTTTCGTTGCCATGGCAACGTTACTTTTGTTATAATGTAATTTCCATCTACACTACTTATCGGATCAAAATAAAATTAACATAGTCGTGACCGGACGGACATTCTAAACGATTTGGCTATCTCAGATTTTGTCGCCGTTTGTTGAAAAAAAAACTTTCGATTAACTTTAATGTAACTTTTTAACTTTTTGAACGATTTTGCCATAAAACTAATGGCATTCAATCGAGAACAAAGCTTGCGGATGGTGAAAATTTCAACTCGATCCGAGCCTCCGTTCGAACGTTATCGCGAGACATACAAACAAAAAAAAAAAAAAAAACAAACAAACAAACAAACAAAAAAAAAAAAAACACAAGTGACTAATTTTTCCGGCAGAGTCAAATGGAAACGCTCGCTTCGCTCGCTTAACAAATAAGCTATCACGCAAACAAAAGATAATTTACCATTTCCAATAAACATGTTATTGTATTCAATATAAATTATTTTTATCGATGCAAATTATTTGGTTATTAATTTGGTTGATGAATTTCCTAGATAAATTTTACACACAAATTGAATAATATAGCTAACGTTAAATAATGTTTACTTCCTTAACATCCTGCATGACTAATGACACAACTAAATTACTTTACTACTGAATGATTACAAATTATTTTCTTACATACCCACACACAACGATTTCAAAGTAACTATCAATTACTTACGGAAATATACTAATGTTTTAAAACCAATATATATATTGGAGAACCATTAACCTCGTCCAAGAAGATTATAAAATCAGCTATACAATTATTAAAAAGTTCCTCAACTCTTTAATGGAATTCGAAAAAAAATATCATTGCTCTACCTAATGACTAATCGTAACTTTTAACTATAAACAATGCTAATAAACAAACAGATCATTAATGCACCAACAAACCAGAAGCTGGATTTGTCTCGGTAGCTCAGGGGTAAAGCACCCGACCTGGGCTCGATACCTTGTTGAGATGTACTTAGACATAATAAACACTGAACTAACCTTGAACTCGCTGGGGTAATAGAACTTGTTGGACTTCTCGATGGCTAGGTTCTCCGTGAGTGGGATGACGTCTTTCTTCATGGACGCGCTGAGGAAGGCCAACACTTTCGGCTTCACACACGCGAAGGAGCCACCCTGGATGCACTCGACGTACATCCTCTTGAACACGTCAGCAGCCGTCAGCGGCGTCGCGACGGCGAACTCTCTCGCCTCCACGGGCGTCGCGTCGACTTTCTCAACGATATACTCCATTTTGTCGACGCTACCAGCAGCCATTTCACTGTCGCGCAGCTCGCCATCTTTCATCCATTTCACGGGCACTTCGGCAGAAAACCCAACGGCTAGCACACCCACGAAACACACTGCCACAAGCGCAAACCGACACATTGTACAGTTGAAAACTAAATGATCACTAGACTGTGCCAATCCTAATCGTTAATGTGTATATAATCTAAGTGACATTTAGTTTTATACGTAGGTTAAGTGTGGGTGGTGGGGGCAAAGGTGTGATACGAACTTCGTGAAGGGTGGGGAGAGTGCGTAACAGTGACATAAAAAACTGACCACGTGCGCCGACCAACGTTTGATCGGCGTTCAAGGTTATTGGGGTCGTCGAACTAGGGCGACGACGAGGATTGTGTGAGTGATAAGGGGCGACGCGAGGTTTTGGCCGTGTTAAGAGACACGTTTTTGAAGGCAGGATGTTAAAAGAAAGGATAAGTAGGGTCTCGTCACATTCTGATTGACGGTGCGAAATAGGTATTGGCAGGTTGTTGGAATAAACAGCGAAGCCGCGATGTGTCCAGTAGATCACATTAAACATTATTAGCACTAAGCAAATTAATAGCTTAATTTTTTGGGGGTAACTGGATTATTTTGTCTTGGAGTTATTTTTTTTACAGTGCAATGCTGTTATGATGATTTAAAAAAATGTATTCTTGTTTTGCACTATGGTTTTCTTTGTTACTTTTGTCTGTATGTTTCGAAATTTTATCTTTATTCTTTGCAAAAACAGTGTTCTATTTGACTGACTTCTTTTGTTTTGTAGCCTTCCACTTTAAACAAGGCAACGTACACTTTAAAAATAAGACCATCTAGTAGGGTCATTTTCGACACTTTTGTGACGATTGGAAGCGAAGGACAATTTCTCAACGGATTTGTCCTCTAATAAGGTTAAATTCAAAATGTATCCCCCATGTTCTTCGCGAAAGTGTGGCCATACTCCCCGAAAGCCCAAAATCCAATATGGTTTTTATTTGCCATGTCTGACACTATCTTTGCAAGGGATTAGCCTAAAGTATCGAGTAGCATATGGTTTTTATGTTTCTTGGGGTCGAGGAATTCGTTTCTAAAGTCGGTTTGGTGATTAGACCCATTTTTTAAGCTTTCAATCCAAGATGGCCGTCATTGTAGCTTGAAATACCCTTTCTCGAAGACGCAGTAGAACATTCATATAAGACTCGAATGAAAGCCCTGTTAATAAAATTTTGTATAATTGACAGTAAAGCTACCAGATAGTGCTCATAACTCATCTAATTGGTCAAAACTTCAATAATAATAATATGAAATATGTGCTCCTTATAGACAATTTAGCGATTTTCTAAGGTGCTGTGATAAGAGTGGTTATGGCACATGAATTGAGAGCTAAGGACAGTTTCTCAACGGATTTGTCCTCTAAGAAGGTCAAATAAAAAAAATTAGCCATCCATGCCCCTCGCAAAAGAGTGGCATACTCCGCCAGAGCCCAAATCCAATATGGCTGCCATTTGCCATGTCTGACACTATCTTTGCACTGGTTTGCCCTACAATACTGCTTGGTATATGATTTTTATGGTATTTTGGGTCAAGGATTTTATTTTAAAAGTCGGTTTGGCGATTTGACCTATATTTTTACCTTTAAATCCAAACTAAATGTCGATTTACAGCTCGCAATAGTAGTATAAAAACATTTGAAATTCTGTGGCAGTTTTATTGATAGAGCGTTGTATATGAATGACAGAATGAATGAATGAATGAATGCTTGCTTTATTTCCATTTAAAATTGTAGGCATACAAAGAGTTACATACCGGTACAGTTTCTAGACCCTCTAGATAGTACTATCTGCAATCAGGGTATATGGAAAATCAGAGTAGTATTGGCCTTATAATATCAATATTTACACATTTTACAAATTTGGCTAATATAAAGCTAGTTCAAGTATCATTAAGTATATACAGAGGCTTTTAGAGTCTTGGTTCAGGTGCTTGATACAAATTATGTGTACAAAGTAAAATAAGTAGGTAAGTACATGACTATTACAAACAATTGAATAGGTGACAATAAGACATAGTGGTCTACTATTTAGTCCACCTACAAGTATCATTAATTTGGCTCATAGAACCGAGGCATATTGCTGGTCAACACAGTTAAGTATCGTTTAGATATTCCTCAACTGAGTAATATGCATTTTTGATCAGGAGTAATTTCAGTTTGTTCTTGGAAATATTTTTGTTTAAAATATGTTTTATGTTTGTTGGAAGTTTGTTATATAATTTTGTATTAATGTAATTGGAATTGATTGAGTGATTTTACGCTTATGGTATTTAGTGTGAATGTTAATGGCCTGTCTAGTGTCATGCGAGTGGACAGTATTATTTAGTGTTTGCTTAACTATGTCTTTTTTTAGACTCATAATAGATTGGTATATGTACAAGCTGTAAAATGTAAGTAAATTATGCTTAATAAAATGTGGCTTGCAATGAGGTTTGACATATGAGTTCAATGAGACATATGGTATCAATCTATTCGTATTTAACCGCAGATAAACAATTTTGATGGTGCCCATCTTTTTTTCTGTCCAAGACCTGCCATGACTAAAACAAAATGGCCACAAAATTAGTATTTCTAATAGCTTTGTAAGTTTCTAACCGATTTCAATGTCTCAGTTACCAATCCATAGGTATTGAGAAGATCTACAAATTATACATGTACTATTTTTACTAAAATCCATTAATTTTTTTGGTTATGTTATCTGCTGCCGATTTTTAAATTTGTACCTGTAATATCTTTGTAAATATGAACGATTTCAATTTTAAAGATACCAATCTATAGTCTGGCTTCTCCCCAGCCAGACTTGGTGAGTGCATGGTTTCTCTCACCCGCCCCATGCACGCAGCGATATCTCCCGGAACTGAGTGTTAGTCGACCGGAAATGCAAAGCACGACGCGCGATCGTGGTTGGAGGAACTGTCGTCTTGGATTCCGTCACACGCAGTCGCACGAGGCGTGAGGGGAATGTGACACACAGCGCTCATTCATGTCCTAACGGCACCTGTTGTTACTTTCGTCGTAATGGTCAACGTTATCAAGAGCGCGTGGTGCGTGCGTGAGTGCGTGCGATGTGTCTTGACCGAGTTGTTCAGGCGTTTGCGGAATTAAGTAGCCAAAACAGTGTTAAAATAACTTAAATAGGCTATTACCCCCAGAAATTATTTTTTACCACATAATCTAGGGCATAATACTACAACAAAATGAATTAAAAATGCTTTATCTTGTAACTGTGATTTAATTCGATAAGAATTTTTTAAAGATTTTTGATCCTGGGCCTGGATTCTCAAAAACGCCTAACTAAGACGTGTCTTAACTAGGACACTCTTAAGCCATTCTACCGACTTAGGACACGGATCGGTATTCTCAAAAAATCTTAGCCCGTATTCTCGAAAGTGCCTAGCGCTAGGACGTGCAAAAGATAGGTCAGCTCTGCGCGCGTCTTAGCGATGTCCTAGTGAGCAATGGCGGCGACCACGGAAGCTGGCTGTACCACCTCGAATGTAAAAGTCGCAATTAAATATGTTTCTGTGAGCAGATTTCAATTAGAGTGCTATTTTTGGATGCAGAAAAATTTGCAAATAAAAGTAAAACAAATCATGTAATGCAACATTTTGTTTTAACAATAAAGGTAATCTAACCTAAAATTTGACAGGTAGACGGGCCTAGGACCGTTGGAGTATGCCCCCTAGCCCTACGCTTTATAACGTTGTTGTGGTAAGATTTGCAATTATAAATCAATGAAAACGGCAGAGAACTAATCCCTGTACGTTATTCATACTGCTTATACGCCCTCGAGACCTAAAAGACTAGGGCCTAGGAGGCTAGGCTAGGGCATTGGCTTGCAAGAGTTGCGACCTCTTCTCTTACCTGTAGGCTAAAGGCCTAGGGCTAGGCCTAGCCCAAGTAGCCTACACCTACAATCCTATTTTATTAGAAAAATATAGGTACATGAGGCCCTTACAGTAAATCACTAATTGAAATGAAATGCAGAAAGACTATAGGCCAAGGCCTAGCTATCCTATCCCCAGGGAGGGACCTAATCCAATCTAAAGGTCTAGGCCTAGCCTAGGGCCCTAAGATGTAACTTGTGGTAGGCCTAGCCTACTATAGGCCCTACAGGTAGCCTACTGGCTGTAGGCCTACATAGGTTTGCTAATAGGCCTCTGGGCTAGCTAAGCTAGGCCTAACTGTCGTCTTGGCCAAGACGGCTGCAAAAATAGACTTGTCCCTAGGCCTAGCCCTATGACTTGGCTAATGGCTAACAACTGCCCTAACAGCTCTAGGCTTCACCTACAGCTATGTCTAGGCTTAGGCTTTTAAGTAGGCCTATGATGCTACTTCATAAAGAGTACATTTTATAAGTTTTAACTCATTAATGCATTACGAACCGCAAAGCGATCTTTCGTATATTGATCATTCGCGGCTGCTGCTAACCGAGTGACAAGATTAAGCGCATACGAATAGCTTGTTGTATCTCAGTGTAGGTAGGCCTATTTAGTTTCATTCAATTTAAGTCAGTAGGCCCTACTTCTATGACTATGAGCGGTGAAACCTACTGGCAGCAGTAGGCTCTAGGTAAACTGCATCCTTTATTTATTTCTAAACAAGATCTAGGCCTAGTAGGCCTAATTATTTAATTGCATGAACAATTTACATTCTTCCATATTTAGTGAATATCAATGATTGGTTCTTGTAGGTATGGTAGAATATAATAGGAGGATAATTTTGTATAATCATAGAGATTAATAGGTTGGTATTAATCTCTATGGTAAAATAAAGATAATATTAAGATCCCTCTTAATGTGGACAAGTAGTAAATTTTAACAGAAGTGAAGAGGTTCATTGGACAGTCTCTGGGACTGGAGCTGGGAGCTGGAGGGAGCCCAGAGGTCCAGCCACTGATCCTTTCATCTTGATCCAGATTAAACACATTATTTTACCTTGTAAAATATTGCTCCTACATGACATATTTTAACATTTATAATTATAAGGGTTGTGTTCTCTGTAATATAGGCAGGTATATCTAAAATATTTGCTTAAAATTGAATAATTTGATTGGTTATTTATAGTCAGCATGTTAAGATAAGCACATTTGTAGATTCTAACAATGTTTGCCCAAAAATAACTACCAAACAAACCAACATGACTAGGCCTACAACTAAAATGAAACCCATTTCCAATGCAATTCCACACACTAATATTTTACAGTTACACCATACTGTGACAAAGACAGAATAAAATAGGGCTAAGCAAATTATTCTTAGTAGGCCCTAAAATCATTGTCAACTAATTTGAAGTTAGTGGATATAGTAGGACTGGTAAGCACTGTAAGCTAACTACCGGTACTCTAAAGTGTAAATTTGTATTAAAAAAGTAAAATAAATTGTTTCCGCTTTGTATTTTTGAAACACTATTTAGGCATATTGTCATAATTCTTCAATGGGTTATTTTTGGTAGACTAGTGACACATGTCTAATAACAATTTCCTTTAACAAGATAGTACCAAGTACATACCGGTAGTACCGTCCTATGCTATCCACCAATTGTAAAATTTGGTTAAAAGATTGAAATTTTCATCAAATTGGTGATGTGTTTGTCTACAGGTTGGGACTAAAGTAAACATATCATAATGAGTATGCATACCTTCATGTTTTTATGCATTTCCATCAATTTAAGCTAGTTTTTGCTTAAGCCTACCTACCTCCTTGATAGAATTTGGAAAAGGATCATTGAAAAAAATTAGTATACAAATTACTGGGTATGTTTTTTAAAATATTTTTTAATATTGTAAGAAAATGTTTCTGATGGTAGCTAGTTGATACCCTACAGTAGGCCCCTAAGTGTACAAATAATTTCACCCTATAGGCCTACCCAATTTATTTTTTGAAATTTAAATTACCTATATTGTTGTTTGCTACAGTAAATTAATTTGAAATTTAATTTTACTAAATCTGCAAAAATTTCAGAGGTAGCATGAGAAAATTAACAATGAAAGACATTACTATTTAATATCAAACAGAGCCTACTAACCAACAAATTTACAATTTTACTTTACAATTTTAATAATTGTAGTCAGAACCGAATATAAAAATGAATAATGATGAATATAAAATGAATATAGAACAATATAAAATAAATATAAAATTATGAATTTAAATGAATAGGCCTATCAACTCAAATACCTAGTTAAGACAATATTGGCCTGCTGTAGATTGCTACAGGTAAATTTAATGTTTGATAATTATTATGATTAAAATGTTTTAAAAAAAGTACATTTTAAAATATTATTTGAAACTAGAAACCAGTTTCTAAGTACATGCTCTACATGTAGTAAACATTATTTATAAATTGTGTAGTCCCTACTGTTGAATATGTTACAGTTTTGTGTAACCCACTACCCAATACAAAGATTACATACGCCATATTAAGGGCTATTATCTTAACATTATGATTTTCGTTTCACTCATGACACAAAAGTGTTCAAATAAATAGTGTTTATGTACTTAAAGGTAGGTGAAAGGTGTAGAACTTTTGGTAACATGCTGGTAAGTCACTGGTTAGTGCCGATTACTTCAGTAAAATTAAAAGAACAAAGGGTGGGGTTGTAAAGAGACAGTAGGTTGATTGGACCAAACATACAATTGTAAGAACATTATTTCAATGCGTTATTTGAATCATTAATGTATTGAAGAGAGCATGGGTGTTATATCAAATATCACCCAGTAAACTATTAATTATTATCTATCACATGACAAATTTAATATTGGTAACTCACTATTTAGTGCTGGCCACTACTAGTAAGTGTTGGTGGTGGTAGAATAAGTGGTTGTAGAATGGTCATTTGGTTAATAGGATCAAAACATTTTGAAATATAATTTCGGTTTCGTTTAATAAGTAATCATAATGTAGATAATACGAACTAATACCAATTCCCATGTTAACCTCTTCGAGAGTGAGTTCTCTAGAGTGAGAAAAACTGATATGTATGGTCAATATAGCCCCCCCTCCCTACAAAAAAAAATTAATGAAGGGGGAGGAGTATTGCATAAAATGTCAAAATACATTAAACAATAACAAGAATATATTTGTGTATTCCTTATTATTGTATTAGTATAATTAACATTAGAAAATTATATTTTGGCAAGTTTGTTGATGTGCCCCCCCCCTCTACAACCCACACGCACACAATAATGTGTGGTGGTGGTAGTTTGGGGGGGGGGGGGGGAGTGATTGTGGTAAGAAAAGTAGGTTGATTGAACTAAAATATGTACAAAAATATTTTTAATTTTTAATTTGAATAATCAGAAAATTTATAGACAAAATCAGCCACTCCGCATTCCTATTTTAAGGGGTGGTTAAGGTGTTATTTTATTAGGGATGACATATCGCTTGCCTACTCGAGGGTATTTAACTATCATTATTATTTCCCATCATGTCAAAATTTATGCATGGTAACTGGAAATGCAATATTTTATAGTATTAGTGAGGACTGTTCGGTACCAATTTTTCTTTGGTTGAAAAATATAACATTGTCCGCACTTTCATGACTATCCTCAAATAAATTGATTGTAACTATGGCCCCAGGGTTGTCGAAAGTGTGAAAAAACAACATATTACTATTTACTACAAAGGAACACTGAAAATTCTGAAAAGGATTTTTTCCTTTCTTTCATAAAAACAACATTCAAAGAAATCTGATAGTAACTTTGGGGCGTGGGCTGTAAGGGGTGATTAAAATTTCCAAATTTTGAGGATTGTAAACATCTGTACTAGTACAAGCTGAATTTTCCGCTCTTTCACAAACAGAATTTGATCGGACGGTAATTTTGGGCACCCCCCGAGTTATCCAAAGTCAGATAAGTTTTCTCTTCCCACTTTGGATAGCCCTGGGCCCAAAGTAACTGTCTGAGTTTTTTTAAATTGTGTTTTGACGAAGAAATAGAAAATTTCCTATTAGTGTAGTCCTAATTGCACCATTAATCAGGTAATCTGTATATTTTGACTTTCCCACTTTCGTTACCCCTGGGACTCAAAATTACCACCCGATTTTGTAGAATTATATTTTTGTGTAAGAGCGGAAATTTTTCCCAATTTTCCTAGTCCGTTTCACACCTTTCTTCTACTTATTCTACAACTTTTTTTTAACTTTGGGCAGCCCTGCCGCTCAAAGTTACCATTAAATATTTTTAGGATGTTCTTTAAATGAAAGAGCGGAAAATTTCCGATTTTTCTACCTAAGGTAAAATAGTATCACATTTTGCACTATTCTTCTGCTAAATGCCCTCAGTATATAGGCAACAAACTCGACTACAGTAGAAAATTCAAAATTTTGCGCGCTTTTATAACCTACTCCTTATTGGTCCAAAATGTCTATATTGATGACGTCATCTATGACGTAATGCTACTTTGTCTTAATATTTAGGACACGTCTGAGATTTTCTTAGGCACCTTTGGGAATAGGGCGTGACTTAGTTAGGACGTCTTAGGAACGTCTTAGTTAAGATGTCCTAGTGGTGTCTTAGTTAGGACACGTCTTAACACTAGGACACGTCTTAGTTAGGCGTTTTTGGGAATCCAGGCCCTGAAATTAAGGAAAATTTTCGTTTTGGGATATTTTATGAATCGGTCTGATTATTTTGTTTCATATGATTCTAGCTAGAGCATCATAATATCAAGATAATATTGTCATTTAGAAAATTGTGTCTTAAAACCGTGTACAAATATACACTCAAACACGCTAAAATATGCTTACCGAAATTTCACTTTTAATAAATGTTTTGTGGTTCATTGGGCTTATGGTTAGCGTCTCTGCTTCCAATGCAGAAGGTCCCTCTATGGGCAGAAGTTTGTTAACTTCTGATGTAGACTTGGGCTTATCAGTTCTAGATCTTGTCACAAGAATGCATGTTAACAGTGACTTCGGAGCCGTCCTAGCAACGAGGCACATAATAAATTCTGCGGTTGTTCCTAATTATCCTTGTTGATTCTGGCGCTGTCCGTGAACGGAATCGTGTCCAGCTTGATTGATCGGTGTTCGTTTCCTACTTAAATATGTCTCTCTAGTTGATCATTGTTCTTTCATCGATGGTGTCGGCGCCTACAAGGTTGGCTTGGTCTGCTTTGAATTTAATGTTTAATTAATTAGATGAATCAGTGGATGTAGCTTCTCAAAGTCCCCGTCTGGGCCCGGGGTAGAATTTGGTTAAAAGCTTAGCTCTGCTAATCGTAAAAGGCGACAAAATCTTAATCCCCCCGATAGACTTGACGAATTATAAGGCTTATGAGACGAGTAAGCGCAGCGAAACGAAGTCTATAACGCTACTCGATCGGGTTTCGTCGTGACTAATGTGTCTGTAAAATGTTTGTCAGGTCCAAAACGCCCAAACAACCAAACAGATTGAGCTGAAAATTTTAAACAGACATCCGTGACCAGTTAAGAGGATGGGATAGTCGTGAAACTAAAACCACGCGAAATTAATGTTTTTTCGTGATATCTCGAGAACGATGCAAAATATCTAAAAATTGATTGCAGACAGCCCTGTGGTTTTGGGAGAACTATAGCTTGTACGAAAAAATATTGTAATGTGATGGTAATTAATTTTTTTATTTGATATATTTAATTAATTAAATGCATATCTTATACAAACCGCACCGATTATTATATTTGAATAATTTTTCTTGCATTATATTGCTCTAACAAAACTACATAGCTGTCTGCAATCAGTTTTTAGATATTTTGCATATTTCTCAAAATATCACGAAAAAACTGTAATTTCGCGTGGATTTAATTTCGCTACTATCCCTCCCTTAACTGAGAACTGCTTACAAAATGAGAAAAATCCATTTCGATTTAAACCTATAAGAAATAATAAATTACAAAATAGGCTTAACATGTGTAGGAATTCTTTAACGACAATGGTTTTTCTTTTGAAAAAATCACTGTCTCTTAGATGTTACTCGGTTGCAATGGAGGCAGTGGAAAAAAAATTAAATAAATGAATAAATAAATACCCACTCAGTTATATAATTACTGATTTTCAGTGGGGGACAGTAAATCAAAGCGACCAAGCCAACCGTAGACCCCGACACAATCGACTAGTGAGCGATAACAAACCCAAGATATGTTGGATGAGCGTAGCGAGCGAAGCGAAGATTCCATTTCACTACACTGGAGAAAAAAATCCGGAATGTTTTTTTTTTTCTTTTTTTTTTGTATTTTTGTCTGTTTGTTAACACGATTCCGGCTAAACCAATACTCCAATTGCGATGAAATTTTCTGGAAGCCTTCGAAATCTCTAAACTTAGAACTGCCACGATTTTGAGCGCAATCGAAAAATTATTGCTCATTAAAATCGCAATTTTACGATTTTTTTCGATTTTTAAAAAATTTCTTCGACTTATAACACCTACATGCTTTATCCGATTTCAATGATTTTTGCACGGAACCCTTCTTTGATTAATTAAGATATTCGTGTGAAATTTGAACGCAATTGAAAAATTATTTCTCATGAAAATCGAAAATTAACGTGTTTTTCTTTTTTTAAAACAATTCTTTGCCTTTTAGCACCTACATGCTTTATCCTATTGTTATGATTTTTTCACAGAACCTAAATTTTATAAATTTATATATTCGTGTGAAATTTGAGCGCAATCGAATAATTATTTCTTATCAAATTGCAATTTTACGATTTTTTTTTAAATTTACGATTTAAAAAAATTAAAAATTTAAGTTAATTTTTTTTTTGTTAATTTAATTTTTAAAAAAACCTTCAAATTAGTAACGATTTTTTCACAGAACAAAAGAATCCGCATAACACATGACAGCTCAATGCACCAATTACGCTCATCTAACAACGCGGCGGGACTTAAGCGTTTTCCTAGTAATTTGCAATGCAGTATGCAGTGACCAATGGTCCGCTGAAATTCGACTGGGAGATTGAGTAAACCTTGCAATCTTTACTCATATTTCGTACTGGCTATGTTTTCCATAGTATTGTCACTGCATATTGATGTAGACTAAACTGCATTATATGCATTTCAAAACATGTTTAATATTTTTTTAAATACAATCCATAAACTAACAAACCTTATCCGACCAGGGGATTGAACCCAGGTCTCCCACATTCCGGGTATAAGGGCGCCTTAGCCAACTAGAAGGGAAACGCCAAAGTCGTTGATAGACGAGTGAGTGAGCCATGTGTTAAATACCAAGGTATCATTCCTCATACTAGGCTAGATCCAGCCTTAGGTATAGGGGAGGAATGGGGATGTTCATGGGTGCTCAACACATGGTTCACTCACTCGTCTATCAACGACTTTGGCGTTTCCCTAGTAATTATAAGTTTGACTCTCATTTTAGATCTAAATGTTTTTAAGTGTCAAACAGTTTAAATGAGTGGGTTCTTAATTGTTAGATTAGAAGAAAGTCGGCTTAACTTACATTACATGGTAAAACTAACTAACAGCATAACACACACAATCTACTTCTTGCCTTCGGTACTCATTGTTGACCTTCATTGGTCAAGCTTCTTAATTAAATGAAAACCTTGATTTTTGTGTCTCCTCGTTAATTTGGTAGAGAAGTGCAATTTTTTTTTAATTTTGAAAATTTGATAATGCACAACGGCTAGTTTTAAATTATCTTATCACATATTCCAGGACAATTAATGATTATTTTAATAGAAAAACAAGCATATGAGAATGAAAATAAGTTTTAATTTTAAGCTCAATTTCAGCGTTCAGTATTCAATGTTTCAGACAGTTTTTACCAGGATTAATTTCGACTACCCGGCACCTCCACCACAATTGCGAAATTATGCATTTTTGTGAATGTCGATGTTTTGATATGAAGTATTTTGAGTTTACTCGCGTACAAACGATCATTACGATCTCACAAATGCGTATTATGACCCGGCACCTCCACCATATGTACCAGCCAGGATTAATTTAATTTCGACTACCTACCCGGCACCTCCACCAAAACTTTGAAAAAAACTTTGTTAGAAATTTCGAGACCTAATTCGCGTTGAAAGACATTGCTAATTTCGCCACTAGTTCGCGGTATCAACTAAAATATCGCGATCGCGAATTGGAAATTGGAACCATTCAATAACAATTCAGGTGATTCATGTGCAAACTGAATTTAAAGGGATTATTGCAACTTTAAAAAACATCGCGAATTTCATTCTCACCATTTTTGCACATCTCTGATTATTGGATTTTTAACATTTTAATTGAAATTTTAAAGTTTCTAAAAGAACGGCTATACTCAATACCATGGGCATTTAAAACTTGAACGTTGTTAACCTACCCGTTTGGTCAGAATCGTTGGACTGTTTTAAATGACGAATTAGGCACTAACATTGGAAGAAGTGGAATCACCAACATCCCAAGCATACAATATCCAGCGGTTTAGCCGCGGTCGTTTAGCCAGTTCTCACACGAACACCGAAGTTAAGCAACGTTCGGATGTGGTCAGGGGTAGAGTGGGTGACCGCTGTGCCCTGAAACACACGTATACCGCTGGCTAGAGTAGACGAGGGTTCGAGAGCTAGTGCGACGGCTTCGTTCTCGACGTCTGCTCGGCAGTCCGGGTTAGTGGAGGAAACCCATATGATTGTCAAGGTTACACCGTCCTTTCGGATGGGACGGAAAGCAGTTGGCTCCCTTGGTACTTTTCGACAGAAGTAGGCTACGTGCCAGTACCGGGTTTCCCCTCCACCCTTCTTCATTATCAATTATCATTATACATCACTGATCACTCTAAAGTGGCAGTAAATGCTGTTTGTGGCCTAGTCATATCATAAAATAAATAAACGTGTAAAAAGACATCCAAGCCTTACACTCTCAAAAGCATTTTGATCTAACGGAAAGGCCAAGCTAAGTGTGCCTCTTACATTGCGCACCATTGCGCACCATCACATCACCGCCTTGTCTACAATAATTCGGAACTAGCATCGTTTTTCTTATGTAAAATTTTGTATTTTGATATTGGCAAGCTTCGAAGCATTCTAGCATTGAAAATGTAGTGTATGAATGTAAAAGGAACTTACTTTTAGATCTCACTAGTATTGTGTATAAGGCTCGTTGGTCTTGTTGTTAGCGTATCTCCTTCCAATGCAGAAGGTCCAGGGTTCGATTCCCGCCAAAGTCAGAAGTTTTTTAACTTCTGATTTGGACTTAAGTCTATCAGTTCGTGTTTTAGGAGTTTGTAAACGGTGACTTTGGAGCCGTCCTAGCAACGAAGCACATAATAAATTCAGAGTTGTTCTGAATCGACCTTGTTGATTCTGGCGTTGAGCCGCGGGTGTTTGCACTGTCCATACCAATGATTGCTATATTTTCTATTTACTAGGAAGCTTCGCAAACGCTTTTTCAGGCGCGTTGTTGGATGAGCGTAATTGTTTAAGGGGTTGTTTCAATGAAAATGTATGAAAGACCAGCAATTTGGCATTATTATTGCTTTAATTGTTTTTTAAGTTAACTTTATTTTTATTGACTACATAAATTTATTCTATGCTGATATAATGCTAAAAGCATTAAATGAATTTTTTTCTTGAGTGCTGCATTCTATTTTGCATGGGAAAATAGCTTCCCGGTACTGATATTAGGCCTAATCTAGGGCTGTATAGAGTGTTATTCATAACAATTTTAGTCAATTTTTAAGAAGCCCAGTGAATTCATGTTAAATAAATAAACTGAACTTTTAGGCTATGTTGTACTCAAATTTACCAAAAAACAACATAAATAAACATTAAATGCTATTATCTCACAACTTTTATTCTAGCACATTTTCTTGCTAACATTTATTCCTACTTCTTCGACAGTTTTTAAGATAAAAGGATAATTTCTTCTTTAATGTGCTCACAAGTCTTATTGTGACAAATTCACTAGACACTTCTTTGATGACTTTAATAGTTTTTTAATTAAAATATGGGAAATATAGATTTGTTACAAAAAACATACATTTTCCAACACTGCAAAGGAAAAAAATCATATTTATCAAACAAAACAAAAATTATAAAATCCGTCTAGTAAATGTTTAGATGTATTGTTTTTTTAATCTAAAACACCTTTCCCTTTCAAAAAATGAATATTGTAAAAGCCTTAGCATTATCGCAGCATCATAGCAAAATCGTAAAATTGCAATTATTAAGAGAAATAATTGTTTGATTGCGCTCAAATTTCATACGAATATATTAATTCACAAAATTAAGATCCCGAGAAAAAATAATTGCTATCGGATAAAGCATATAGGTGTTAAAAGTCGAAGAATGTTTTAAAAATTTAAAAAAAAATCGTAAAATTGCGATTTTCAAGAGAAATAATTTTTTGATTGCGCTCAAATTTCACACGAATATATTAATTCATAAAATTAAGGTTCTGTGAAAAAATCATTACAATCGAATAAAGCATGTAGGTGTTATAAGTCGAAGAATTTTTTTAATAATCGAAAAAAATTCGTAAAATTGCGATTTTCATGAAAAATAATTTATCGATCGATTTTTCGAACCGTGCAGTTCTAAGTTAAAAGATTTCGAAGGCCTGCATAAAATTTGATCGCAATTAGAGTATTGGTTTAGCCGGAATCGTGTTCACAGACACACAAAAAGAAAAAAAAAGAAAAAAAAACATTACGGATTTTTTTCTCCAGTGTAGTGAAATGGAATCTTCGCTTCGCTCGCTACGCTCATCCAAAAATATCGATCTTTGGTTGGTTATCGCTCACTCGTTGATTGCGTCGGGGCCTACAGGGTAGGCTTAGTCGCTTTGATTTACTGTCCCCCACTGAAAATCAGTTATATAACTGAGTGGGTAGTCTCTAAATAAAATAAATAAATAAATTAATTTAAGGCTTGGCTGTCTTTTTTTAGATTTGTTTGCGTTGGGATCTCATTGCTTTTTGTATTGCATTGTTAAAATCGGATTATTTTACGAGTAGGATGCTATTAATTTCTATGGTATAATGACATTTTTAATTATATTACTAATTTTTCTTGGGAAATTTTACCCTGGTGATATAGGCTCACGGTCAAAAGAGCGCGGCAACAAGCGCGCCGCCCAATAGAGCGCGACAATAAGGGCGCCGACCATAAGAGCGACAGACCAATAAGGTCGACAGGGAAATAAGAGCGACTGGCCAATAAGAGCGACTCCAAAAAGAGCGAATGGCCAATAAGAGCGACAGGCTAAAATAAGTGACTGGCCAAAATGATCAAAATGACCAAAATGAAAACAAGAGCAACTTTTTGGATGAGCGAAGCAAAGACTTCAATTTCACTGACCCCCCCAAAAAAATTTAGCTAGGTTGTTTTTTTTTTTAATTATTATTTTTGTCTGTTTGTTCACGCTCTAACGGGCAAACAGCATATGCGATCTTGATGAAAATTTGAAAGGACCTTTGAAATCTCTGAACTTAGACTTGCTACCAAAAGACCTGTCGCTCTTTTTGGTCTGTCGCTCTTTTTGTCATGTCGCTCTTATTGGCCTTTCGCTCTTATTGGTCTGTCGCTCTTATGTCCCTTTCGCTCTTATGGGCGTCGCCCTTATTACCGCGCTCTTCTTGGTTTCGACCTTATTGCGGCGCTCTTATGGGCGGTTACCGGTGATATATCCATGCTCCTCTTCTGAGGTACATTGGAGTTATGACAATTGTGAAGGGATGCCCGAGGGCTGTTTAATAGGACTTAATCCCTTGCATTCGACTAATGATTCGACTGAGGAAACCTAGGAAAAAACCTTCAGTCAATATTCGCGCGCTTTTCGCTGGAGCCAACATGCACTGTTAATATGAAATTCGTAATGTTGTTTATTGTTGATCAAGCTGTCTTCTCAAACACAACTGTAGCGCAAATGTGATACCACTGTAACAATTGGCAATTGTGTAGATATTTTAATGTGAATTAAAAAATAAGTACTTCCAATATTTCTTAGTATTTTACTATCAATTGATTAATAGGGATTTTTAATCGACATTACAGTGAAAATAGATTTCTAAGAAAATATTTATAAAAGTTTATATCTAGGTGCCCGTTAGGGCGCCGCAGCCAAGCCGCGGTGCGCTACACACTCAGGCGCCTTATACAGCAAGCAGAGTTGGGATGATTTCTAGGTGTCACCCAGCCATCATGAAGCGTGATGTGAAATTAAAAACTATCAAAATCAAGGGGATTTGGGTATTTGACAACACATGCCAAATTTGGTTGGTGTGCGAACATTTCTTCGTGGTGAAAAAATGACTTGAAACATGCTCAAAATCACTTTAAGAGGATACGATTCAACGAGGGCAACTCCACGGGTGAGAAAGAGCATACAGCAACGGCGCTTCACGGGGCGGTAGCTTTCTGCTCGGTCGTTCTCGGGTAAGGTCGGAACTCACTGCGCTTCGGTGACGGGCGCTAGTCACGTGACCCACTAGTCGGTGTCGCGCAGCCGAGGAGTACGGGTCGGGCCATTGTACCGCTCTACACGCGGTAGCCGCACGTTTTAGGTACGAAGTTTAAATGCGCGTTACGTGTCAGGCGTTACGTGTCTGTTGCGTACCATAACTATATATTCACAAACCTACACACGTAGGTAATACGATGCTCTGATGGATTACATCTAAAGGGTTCAAGGCTCGCCATTGACGTTACGGGTTGTAACGAAGATACAAAACAACAACAATCAACAATAAAAAACAACAGTAACACACATACACACAGCCACTGACACAGACGTCTAAAACAAAGCGTGCGTGCGTGCGTGCATCGTCTGTCTATATCGTAGTCGTAGCTATGGAGTAAGCTGTAAACTTTCAATTAATAATCTCGTAAATGGCATTGATTGAAGCTAGTAATCAGAGCGACGACGGGCTCCAGCTCTTCAAATAAAGAAGTTAACAGCAACGGAGAGGTAACCAGCTGGAAATTTCAGAACATGATCCAGACAGTCCCAGGATACTCCCATAGATATGGATTTCAAAAAAATATTTATAATAATAATATAAATAAATATCAGTAGACACCCTATCTACCTTCACATATTATTTATTTGATTTATTTTACGTCTTTCCTATTCAGTTATAAAACTGATTTAGAAAGGAGGACAACATTTACAAAGGAGGAGTCACAACAACTATGTATAGTAAGACAACAATTTTGTAATTAAATTGGATAAAATTTATCCAATTTAATTATAAATTGATTAGTTTAACCTTATTATTATTTAACTAGGAAGCTTCGCAAACGCTTTTTCAGGCACGTTGTTGGATGAGCGTAATTTTTAAAAACGAAAAATGCGTAAAATTGCGTTTTTCACGAGAAATAGTTTTTCGATTACGGTCAAATTTCACACGAATATATAAATTTATAAAATTAAGGTTCTGTGAAAAAGTCATTACAATCGAATAAAGCATGTAGGTGTTATAAGTAGAAGAAATTTTAAAAATAAAAAAAATCGTAAAATTGCGATTTTCATAAGAAATAATCTTTTGATTTCGCTCATATTTCACACGAATATATTAATTCATAAAATAATGTTCTTTTAAAAAAATCATTTCAATCGGATAAAGCATGTAGGTGTTATAAGTCGAAGAATTTTTTAAAAAACGAAAAAAAAATCTTTAAAATTTGCGATTTTATGAGAAAAAATTTTTCGATTGCGCTCAAAAACGTGGCAGTTCTAAGTTCAGAGATTTCGAAGGCCTCCACAAAATTTCATCTAAATTTGGGAGTATCGTTTTAGTCGGAATCGTGCTAACAGACACACAATTAATACAAACAGAAAGAAAGAAGAAAGAAAAAACATTCCGGATTTTTTTCTCCAGTGTTTTGAAATGGAATCTTCGCTTCGCTCGCTACGCCGCTATGCTCATCCAATAATAATAAGGTTAAAATTTAAAATAAAATAAATTAAATGTACAAAATAAATAAAAAGAAACAAAAAGAAATAAAAAAATAGAGAAGAGAAATAAAAAGAAAGCAAATAGAAAAAAACTGATTTTTTATACGATCCCACTCAAACGAATATGAGTTTGCCAAAAATTAGGAACACCAATCGAGGATATAATCAAACTTCGTGGAGGAAGCCATGCCGTACGTGATCATAAATTCTTCTGTTCAATCTTGAAAACCATCACCATTACCATACTACAAAAATCTTGACTATTATTAAGTACTAGGAAGCACGCAAACGCTTTTTCAGGCGCGTTGTTGGATGAGCGTAATTTTTTTTAAACGAAATAGAGCGTAAAATTGCGTGTTTCATGAGAAATTATTTTTCGATTGCGCTCAAATTATACACCAATATATTTATTCATATAAGTAAGGTTCTGTATAAAAATCGATACAATCGGATAAAGCATTCGTTTTCGCCTTGATTGTAGTTGTTGTAGTACTATTTTGTTGCAACTAGTGATGTGGAGGTGGGAATATTCCCGTGGGAATGTTCCCCATTAATTCCCCAAAACTGGGAATCTATTTTTAAAAAATGTTTAAAGTATCAATCAGTTGTCATAGCCACTTTATTGACGAAACCAATTAAACTTACTGATATGAGCAACTGGCTATAAAGAAACAGCCATGTGCCATTCCATGGCCATGAATAGTAGTAAGACGAAGAAGATTTGGACTCAAAGTCACAGCTGCATGGTCAGTTTTTAGCTGCTTTTAGGTTTTGATCTGAGTTTATTTTAAATGAGTAGATCAAAGGGAAGTATTTGGTCATACTTTAACCCTTTATAGGGCAAAAGAAAAGATGCCAAAATTTTGCTTTCTAGCTTCACAATTTACAATTATTCGTGATTTTTTAAAAAGAATTTTAGGATTTTTTATAGATTTTTTCCCCTTTTTCTTTTGGAATAAAATGCTGATTTTGGATTCCAAATTGACATCAAAGTTAAAAAAAATACCAAAATTTGATTTGATTTTCAAAAATGGGATTTTTTGCAATTTTACATTTTTTCAAAAAAAATTTTTGCATGTTTAAATTGAATCTACTAGGGGCAAACAAAATATCCGGGACATCCCGGAAATTTGTGTTTTTGTGTTTTTATACACAATTGGATTTTTGAACCATTCCAAAAATTCTTCCAATCATTAGAATTTATTTTTTTATTATGTATGATTTATCCCTAAGCACCCTAATAAATATTAAATACTCGTATCGATGTGTAATTGTAAATGATAGATTATTTTGAAAATTCCCAATTAATTCCCATTTTGGGGAATATTCCCCAAAAAATAAATGTCGGGAATTTTCACATCACTAGCTGCAACGACAGAACAGATGCTCGACGAAGAATATTGTGTGTTAAGTTGGGTTAATTATATTTTGATGCGATTTCAGTCTTCTTCTCAGTTTCTATTCATTGCATTTTGGGGGAAAAGATCTGTTACTGAAAAACAAACACCTGAAGACGGGCATGCATGCACCCAGAGCGGGTTTTCCCAAAACGACAAATTGTTATTATACTCCTGAAAAACTGGACGCACATGGTCGATGGCAATTAGCCGGTATTGGAGTGAAATGTACGTCATCCTTGAATTTGGCATGCATCTATTTTAATAATATTGCCGGCAAGCCAGAGCTGATGCAGGGTCAACGACATTCTCGACTAGAGATTCTCTAAATATTTAGCAAACATTGGGTAAAGAAATAATAATTATGCAATTTTTAACGTAGTCTTTATAAAAATTAAAAGCAAAATCAGCGGCTTGATCAAAGTTTGTTGTTTCTCTGGTTTCGCAAGTTTTTACAGTGGCGGATACAGGGGGGGGGCGGTGGGGCGATCGCCCCCCCATGATTCTTTAAAAATTAAAAAAAATGATTTTATTAGTTTATTGTGCACGCACCAAATGCACTCTAAAAACCTGATTATCAAAATTTTCGCCTGCGGTGCTATTTATTTAAAACTCCCAATAAAAATCAACTTTCCTTTATGTTGTCAAAAAAATAATCAGTTTGCCTCTGAAATGTGTCTGCATCAGTGTACTTCCGATTTATTAAGTTGTCCTCCTATGTGAATCCTTTTTTAACTAAATAGGATAGACGTAAATAAATAAAATGATGAATTGAAAATAAGATAAAAACGTTTATAAAAATTTTACAATCTTAGGCCAATGCTGTAAATTGTAAGCTCGACATGACAACAAAACAAAACAAATTGGTGCACACAAACTACATTGTTTCCGTATTGCATTCCGCCCAACACTTTTTTCTAAAACGCACCAAATCCACTCTAAAAACCTGATTTTCAAAATTTTCGCCAGCGGCGCGCAATTAATGGGGGGCTCCGTCCCCCATACCCCCCGTGCGTCCGCGCTTAGTCCCTTTCCCACGACTGTACATGCACACGCAAATCGACCCCCCCATGATTATGTCCTAGATCCGCCACTGAGTTTCTAGAGGGCGTTTGGTGTGTTTTAGAAAAAAACAGCAGGCTGAATGCAATACCGAAATACTGTAGTTTTTGTAGAATAAAAAGTAAAAAAAAAGAAAAGTTGGAAACGACATATTATTCAACCGGTTTGAAGAAAATAAAGCTAGACGTAATCTTTGGTGACAAAACCATTTTTTGTTTTGCACATTTAGAGAAAGAAAAAATATACCCCTAGGTAACCTATGGAAAAAAAACCCGACCTACACTATGTAAGGTGTACAAATGAGGAAATCCCAAAGTCAAGTCGGAGAATTAATAAATTTTTCAAATCACAACAATCGTCACGTCACCACAAAAAATTATAAGCTAGGCCACTTCGCGAACGCTTTTTTTAGTCGCGTTGATGGATGAGATTTTTTAAAATATTTCTGTCCAATGATAGCTATGGTTTAGTAAATGGGATCTCATTACTTTTTTAAGTTCCATTACAAAATGATTTTTGTTAAATGAGGATGTTTGAATGTAAAAAATCTCGAGGTCCAAAGACATGCTTTTCGTACGCATTGTAGGTGATTGTTGTCAAGTTGCTACATAGTTACTTGTTAATAACACTGTAAAAGGCTTTCATAAATGTCTTCATTTCTATGAATTCTGGCCAACTTTTTCAACTTTTTGTTTCAGAAGGCACTACATCACCATTATCTTAATGTCCATGTAAAATATGAACGTTGTAGCAACACCCGTTTGGTCAGAATTGCATTAAAAATCGGGGGTTGGGGGGGGGGAATCGTAAAAGCACGTTTTTATGAGAAATGTTTCTTCGATTGGCCCCCAAAATAAAAAAAAACCTTAAAAATCCAGTGATTTCAATCGCTTCCATAAAGTTTCATCAAGATCGAAGTAGCCATTTGCCCGGTCTCGAGCTAAATATCACGAAAATATCGCATTTAAAATGTATCGTACTTAAAAGTAAGATATTCATGAGAAATATTTCTTCGATTGTACCCAAAAAAAAGTGACAGGTGTAAGTTCCCAGATTTCGAAGGGCCCTCCAATTTCATCAAGATCGCCATCCGTTTGCCCGGTAGAGAGCGAACAAACATACAGAAAAACAAACAAAAAACGAGTAATTTTTTTTTTTTTTTTGGGGGGGGGCGGGGGGAGTCGGTGAAATTGAAGTCTTTGCTTCGCTTATCCAAAAAGAACATGTCTAACACTCGTTAAAATACTCAAAAACCCACTTTAAGAATCGACAAAATTGGACCCGCATTGGCTAAAGGGCCTCCCCCCAGACCCCCCCATTGTACTAAATCGTGTATACTAAAATATGTTTTGAAAAACTTGAATTTTCCTTTCTTTCTTATACGTGATAATTTGACTATCTCAAGACGAGTGCCTGGATGATTTCAACATTGTTTCATTAGATGAGCGTAGCGAGCGAACCGAAGATTCCATTAAACTACACTGTAGAAAAAAATCCTTTTTTTCTGTTTGTAGTTTTGTGTCTGTTAACACGATTCCGGCTAAACCGATACTCCAATTGCGATGACATTTTGTGGAGGCCTTAAATAAATTAATAAATAAATAAATACATTTTTATTTAGAGTCTACCCACACTCAGATATATAACTGATTTTCAGTGGGGGACTTTAAATCAAAGCGACCAAGCTAACCCTGCAGGCCCCGACGCAATCGACGAGTGAGCGATAACAAACCAAAGATCGATATTTTTAATAGGAATTAATATAGCAATCAGTGGTATGGACAGTGCGAACACCCGCGAATCAACGCCAGAATCAACAAGGCCGATTCAGAACAACTTTGAAATTTATTATGTGCTTCGTTGCTAGGACGGATCATATTATTTTTTATTAAAACACATTATTCGTTCCATCTTTTACAAAACTCAGAAAAAGTTCCATTCACAGACCCAGATCCGTATTACTGGCACTAGGTCAAGGGCATTATTTATGGTAAATGAAATTACTCGAATCTGTGACATGAAAGTTTCAATATCGATGTTTAAAGAAAGCGGGGTCAATTATTCAAAAGTTGTGGGATAAAGCGGTACTTAAATAAAAAAGCGACTTTGCAAAAATTAGCCTATAATAAATGTCGAAAAGAAAGGAAGTATGCATGTGAAAAATTAGAAAATACTCCTCGTCAGGGTGGCTCGAGACACTCGACCTCATTCTACTATTTTTCTCAAAACTTAGATTGAATAATATTATCATGTCTTCACAAGCAAATTTAAAAAATATTGCTTTGTAGTATGAATATCTGGATGTTCATGATTTTCGTCATGTAAACCACGAATAACCCGAATTTTAGTATTATTCGCCTATTTATACAAATTTGTGTTTTAGTGTTGATTCAATTTTTTATATTCGCCCATTGGTTTAAAACGGACCAAATTTATGCTACAGTATGTGAAATTAAAACGATTTCTTCGTAAAACCTTGTAAAAAAAAACTCTAAAAAATAAATTATTAAAAATAAATTATAATTAATTAATTTTGAGTTCTTGTAGGAGGGGGAGGCGGATGTATGTATTTTAAAACTCACAAAGGGGTTTTACTTTAAATTTTACATTGACTTTACATCATAGCAACGGCCCAACAAGGTGCATAATAAATGGTGAAGTGTTGCCCTGCAAATTACTGAATGTTTAATGAATGCTAGAAAGGGATAATATAGATCGTCAATCACTGACAATCGGCTGGCCGCTTACATCCGCGTTGAGTCGGTAGGTAAAACATCAGCTGGCCTCCTGTGTTTTATTGTCTAGCGCGCTCGAGACAAAACAGCCGTATTTCGTAAACGGAGAGCCGAGCCACGACTCGGAACGGTTGTGTCGGATGTTTTTGCGGGGGGATGAAAACAGCCAGACTTCGCAGCCAATAAAGGGGGCCTGGCCCACTCTTCCCCGCTCGGCTCGGTGAATGCACCAGAGCGAGCTACCAGCCGACGGCGAGAAATATATTTGAACGCAAAAATTCACTTTTGTTTGGTGTATTTCTGACTAAACTGTTCAAACCTACAGTTATAAAAACTTTTTTTGCGTGGTCACATTGATTCAAACTGTGATATGACCAACTTACTTTTTCTAGAAAAAATTTCAAGCGTATCCTTTTGTGAGGTAAAGTTGCATGGTCGTGAGGCAAATTTAACATTTCTACAATGTTTATATCATCATAAGTCAACACTGCTGTACAATTTAAAAAAAAATGCTTGAAGGAATCAACGAACACATCTTTGTGAACTACCTTGCAAAATATGGTAATGATCCTACTACCCATTTCCCTGCAATCGCCACAAGACCGAGCGCTTGCAATCGACTCCGCGCCGGTCGCATCTCGTCGACTCGTATCCTCTTAAGGATGTTAGTTACTAGTACTATCTAATTCCTCAGTTTCAATTGCCCAGCTTTCTGACCAAACGGGTGGGGCTACAACGTTCATATTTTACATGGACATAAGGTAATAGTGATGAAGTTCCTTTTGAAAGAAAAAGTTAAAAAAAGTTTGGTGGAAGGCTTCCAAATAAAGGATTTAAAATAAGCCTTATACAGGCATACAATCAACAAGTAACTATAGTTACTTGACAATGATCGCCTACATTGTTTACAAAAAGCAAGTCTTTGGACCACTACATTTTTTCATTCTATTGTTAATTGGTAATACCATATTTATAGCAATTAAATCGACTTTGATAAAATTTTTATATTTATACCAGGAAAACGCTTAAGTCCCGCCGCGTTGATGGATGAGCGTATTTTTTTTTAACGAAAAAAGTGTAAAATTGCAATTTTTTTAATAGATAATTTTTCAATTACGCTCAAATTTCACACGAATATATTAATTCATAAAATTAAAGTTCTGTGAAAAAATCATTACAATCGGATAAAGCATGTAGGTGTTATAAGGCGAAGAATTAAAAAAAAAAATCAAAAAAAATCGTAAAATTGCGATTTTCATGAGAAATAATTTTTCGATCGATTTTTCCCCCCGTGCAGTTCTTCGTTCAGAGATTTCATAGACCTCCATAAAATTTAATCGCAATTGGAGTATTGGTTTAGCCGGAATCGTGTTCACAGACACACACAAAAAAAAGAAAATAAAAAAAAACACTCCGGATTTTTTTCTCTGGTGTAGTGAAATGGAATCTTCGCCTCGCTCACTACGCTCGCTACGCTCATCCAACAAATAATTTTGCAATGGAACTTGAAAAAGTAATGAGATCCCACACATAACAAAAACTTGTAAAAATACAGCCAAACCTTACACACTCAAAAGAAATGAGATCTAAAAAGAGGGCCAAGCTCATCTACCTTTCCACATTTGCGCATTCTTACGCACAGTACGTTTATGAATTAAGAATGCGCAAATGTGGAAGGGTAGATGAGCTTGGCCCTTTTTTTAGTTCTCATTTCTTTTGAGTGTGTAAGGTTTGGCTGTATTTTTACAAGTTTTTGTTATGTTATTATTATCTAATATAAAAGTGCAATTAATTGATTTTGATTATTTGTTTCTTTTGCAAAAGATTTACTGCAATTTGACAATACGAGTTATCAATGATTTTATAGTGTTCACAAAAGAGCAGGTTGTTTTTTGTTGTTGTTGTTGTTGTTGTTGGTGGTGTTGTGTTGTTGTTGTTGTTGTTGTTGTTGTTGTTGTTGTTGTTGTTGTTGTTGTTGTTGTTGTTGTTGTTGTTGTTGTTGTTGTTGTATCTTCTGGCGGTGATATGGACAAAAGAGCAAATAACAGTCGACTGTCGAACTAGCTACAAGTGCCGCCATCTTTCGTCGTGAACTCAAACTAGCTACCTCCAATAACCTCCGCTTCTCGCCGACAGATCGCGCTCGTGTCGTTACAACTCGACTGCGTTAGTTCGACTTGTACACGCACTCGACTTCGATATAAATCGAACATGTGCCACTTATCAAGCCGGTTGGATTTGTTTTGGTGAGTGCGGACATCGGCTGGAACTGTGTCACCATCGCGTCTCGTCATCGAGACCGTTAGACGTTGCACATTATAATATCAGGTGTGGTGTTGCTTCCGTCACCTTGAGGCTCGTGGCGTACTGTCGCCTGGGTGCACGTGCACTCACTGAGCGACCAATCACGAGAGAGGACCTCATCAGGCGGATACACAGAAGCCTGCTGCACCAGAAGCCAGTAGAATCTATGAGGCGAATGCATGGATCTGGTATAATTTAAAACCCCACAAAAGTAGCAAGATTTGTAAAATTGAGAATTTTATTTTGCACTTGGACAATATTTACAATTTTACTTAAACAGCTGATTGTGAGAAATTAACATAAGATTTGTTCGATACTTTTTGCTCTTTTAGAAAACCTCTCTTTCTAATTTTGTAACTTATAAAACACAGTGTCTTTCTTCTAAAAATGTAGTTTGGATTAATTTCCATATTATAATGAATTACACATTACATTAGAAAGTGTTTTGCAACCAATTCATAAGAAATAAATCTTTATCTCGGTTTAAAATGACGATGATAATGTGTTAATTTTGTTTCTGCTTCCTCCCTCCACATATTGAATAATTGTGACACAATAAAAAGCGGATATTATTTTATGTTATTCCGACTTAGGAATAGACTTCACATATTTAAGGTACTTATTGGTAGAGTCACACTTACTCCACATTGAACTTCCTGTGATTTTGGAACGTCGAATACATGATGCGTATAATATATAATATGTAAACAGCTATCACTTTTCCGGTTTCAAGAACTCGATATATCAATTAACACTTAGATTATTTAAAGAAATGGAGTATTTTTCTAACCATGGTTTAACTTGGTTAAACTTGCATTAAAGATGTTTATAGTATTGTACCGTGATTGTACATTTAAATTAAGAATTTTGTTGACAGAATAAGTGTTGGATATAAGTATCGAATTAATATGTTAGGAAGAGGATAGAGGCGATATTAACGCGATAGGTCATACGACGAAGAATATAATCTCCAAGAATGAGTTGATATTTTTTATCTTCTCATTGATCATATTAATTGATAACGTAGAAACTAGAAACTGGTCACTCTGGTGTTCTTCTCAGATGTGTGTTTAGAATAAAGTAACCCTTCATGAGCTACACGTTGATGGGTATGGGTTACTTATTAGCTCGCATGGTAAACGATACTCAATTGCTTTGAAGACTATATACTGTGTCACTTTCTTGAAAAAATTAGAAAAAATCCAAATAACATAGGTACGTATATTGTTAAGTTTTGTAATATTTGATGAGAAATCAATTGAAGAACAGTTACTTTCTGGTTGAATACTTTCCTTAAAACACAAATAACTAGGAAAACGCTTAAGTCCCGCCGCGTTGTTGGATGAGCGTAATTGGTGCATTGAGCTGCCATGTGTTATGCGGATTTTCTATTGTTCTGTGAAAAAATCATTACTAAGTTGAAGATTTAAAAAAAAATTAAATTAAATTAAATACAAAATTAACTTAAATTTTTAAATTTTTAATTAATCGTAATTTTAAAAAAAGGAAAAAATCGTAATATTGAAATTTTCATAAGAAATAATTATTCGATTGCGCACAAATTTTACACGAATATATAAATTCATAAAATTAAGGTTCTGTGAAAAAATCATTTCAATCGGATACAGCATGTAGGTGTTATAAGCTAAAGAAATTTTATAAATCGAAAAAAGTCGTAAAATTGCGATTTTCGTAAAAAAATAGTTTTTTGATAACGCCCAAATTTCACATGAATATATCAATTCATTAAATTAAGGTTCTGTGAAAAAATCATTACAATCGGACAAAGCATGTAGGTGTTGTAAGTCGAAGAAATTTTTAAAAAAATCGAAAAAAATCGTAAAATTGTGATTTTCATGAGAAATAATTTTCCGATTGTGCTCAAAAACGTGGCAGTTCTAAGTTCAGAGATTTCGAAGACCTCCATAAAATTTCATCGCAATCGGAGTATCGGTTTAGCCGGAATCGTGTTAACAAACAGACAAAAATACATTTTAAAAAAAGAAAAAAAAGAAAAAAAAACAAAAAAAACAAAACATTCCGGATTTTTTTCTCCAGTGTAGTGAAATGAAATCTTCGCTTCGCTCGCTACGCTCATCCAATAAACCTAAAAAAAACTCATATTAAAACCTTTATTCCATGGAGTCTAGCTAACTTTTTCAAGTTTTTCTTTCAGAAATCAATACATCACCATAACCTTAATGTTAATGTAAAATATGAACGTTGTAGCCCCACTTGTCTGGTCAGAATCGGCCCTAATGTCACGAAAATATCGCACTAAAATTTGTAACAAAAATCTAAAAGTAAAATATTCATAAGAAATATTTCTTCGATTGTACCCAAAAACGTGGCAGGTTTAAGTTCAAAGATTTCAAAGGCCTCCATAAAATTTCATCGCAATTGGAGTATCGGTTTTGGCGGAATCAGGTTAACAAACACACAAAAATACAAATAAAAACAAAAAAGTAAAAACGAAAAAATCGTAAAATTGCGATTTTCATGAGAAATAAGATTTCGATAGCGCCCAAAAAGGTGAAAGTCCGAAGTACAGAGATATTAAAGGCCTCCAGAAACTTGCATCACAATTGGAGTATCGGTTTAGCCGGAATAGTGTTAACAAACACACAAAAATACAAACAGAAAAAACAAGAAAATCGAAAAAAATCGTAAAACTGCAATTTTCATGAGAAATAATTTGTCGATCAATTTTTCGTTCCGTGCAGTTCTAAGTTCGCAAATGGAGTATCGGTTTAGCCGGAATCGTGTTAACAAAACACACAAAATACAAACAATAACAAAAAATAAAAACAAAAAAAATCGTAAAATTGCGATTTTCATGAGAAATAAGTTTTCGATCGCGCCCAAAAAGGTGACAGTTCTAAGTCCAAAGATTTTCAAGACCTCCAGAAAATTTAATCACAATTAGAGTATCGGTTTAGCCGGAATCGTTTAACAAACACACAAAAATACAAACAGAAAAAAAACAAGAAATCGAAAAAAATCGTAAAATTGCAATTTTTATGAGAAATAATTTTTCTATCAATTTTTCGTCCCGTGCAGTTCTAAGTTAAGAGATTTAAAAGGTCTCCAAGAAAATTTCATTGAAATTGGAGTATCGGTTTAGCCGGATCGTGTAGACAAACACACAAAAATACAAAAAAAAAGAAAAAAAAAAACATTCCGGATTTTTTTCTCCAGTTTAGTAAATGGAATCTTCGCTATGCTCGCTACGCTCATCCAATAATGGGCATTGCATTATATTTTATTGAAGGTAAAGAGTGTAACATTTCGACTTTTACTTCATAGCAGTCTGTTTCAAACAAAAATATTATTTATAAAATATAGTTAACAGACAGGATATAGAGAGAAAATGTCTGAGTTGTCATGACTGAGAAGGCCAGCTATGAGTCAGAATTGAGGGTGTCTGTTCAGTTCAAATCAGCGACCACTCAAAAGAGAATCTTGAGCGCTAGGGGCGATCGGTTCATCATAATTATATCTGCACTCTTCATCTCAATGGGACGAGTTAAGATGTAGCATATGACCTGGTTTCACTAGAATAAATCAACCTCACGTTAGATCAAAACGTTTTCACAGATGCGATCAATCAAACAATAACACGATACTTCATGGCAATAAGTTTGAAATCCATCTCTACAAAACCGGTGTGCCCAGTAAGTTTCATCTGTGTGTGCTGATAAATTGAAGAAATCAACTTTACCGCAAAACAAAAGTATGTGCTTGGTTTTAGATCCCTGGCAAGAGCAATAGGTCGCCATAAAATCGAAATGATGTCTATATTTTAACATAGATCGTAGGTCCCGTTAGTTAGATGGTGATGCAGGTATAACTTGCCCAGAATATGTAGGCTAGGCTAGGCTGTACGTGCGATGTCACACGTAGTAAAACCTATGACTCGCACTCAAAACTAACAGGAAATCTTATCATATGTGGTACATTTTGTTTCCTAGATGGTATTAAAGTTTAAAAAATTCAACATATTACATCTTCAAAGTGACATTAAATCAATGTGATTTATTGCTAAAAATACTCGTACATTTGTAAACACATCGTAAAATTGAACGGAAACTTCTTAGTAGTCTGGATCTTGACCTAACCTAATATCGTATTTAGGTTAATGTCGAATCATGGCAGTAAACGTCAATTATTAACTTTGAGGAATGCTTGGTTGGCCGTGTGTTTAAATCCCTTTGTATTTCCAGAGAAGTTGTATCACACTATGCTGGACTGTTTTGAACAATTACCAATTTAAAAATCTAACATTATTATTCTCTGCAAATCACGGTGTTAATGAAAAATTGTGTTAATAAGCACTAATTTCCAAACGCGTATACCATTAAATTTAAAATAAATTTTGTTTGGGCAAAAAAAAAACTACCAAATATATTTTAATTGCGTACATACACATCAATTTACTACGTGGACTGTAGAATAAAATTAATGTCCCTTGGACATTTTACACAATTTCAACCCAGGGTTAAAGCAGAGCTATGTCCAAAATCGCTATACCTATTATTGTAATAAATAAAGGTACTAACAATTTTTAAAATTTAATCTTTATTAAGTGGTTCACTTTGATCGCTACATTAGACATTGTTTACTATAGTGATGATTTATAATTTACTATAATAAAATGATGTTGATTTTATCCCTGGGATTAGTGCGAACAAGTTTTTCAAGTTCATGGCTGCTTGGAATGAAAAATCCACTTTTCTAATTCCCTTTGTAAGAGCTAAAAAATATTAAGGAATTCGGCCTTAGTAGAGGCCAAGAAATACCCAAACATGAATTGTCCTTATGATCATATCTTTAGGAATTTCATCAAGGCGGATCTATCACTGTTTAATCCCACTTGGTCTGTATGATTCAAGATTAGACTTTCTCTCTGTCCTCGGCCGGATAAGAAAGTATCACCGCATAGCTCATTCGGGGAATCCACCTCGGACGAGTGAGTCACGCAGCCGGTGTAGTGTACGGGTAAGATGCGCCGTGTCGGTGGAGTGGTCAAAAATGATTTGGATTAGATAGTTGGGAGGGATTTTGCTCCCTTTTGGGTTTTCAGAGAAAGTTTGTTAGCCACGATTGGAATGAATTTGCAAAAATACAACACAATTATAAAAGTTGACATGAGTTACATTTAAACGGTGTAACTTTATTATTAAACGAGGGAGCAGAGCGACTGAGTGTCTCCATTCAACTCAAACGGCTCTTATTCTGTGATTCTGTCTGTCTGTCTGTCTGTCAGTCTGTAGGTCGAAAATCAGCCGAACCGCTGAACAGGTTGCGCTGAAATTTTAAACAGACATTCGGTACGAGTTTACTGAGCTAGATCCATGCGCTTTAATCCTACAATAAATAAAAATGTGATTTTTAAAAAAATTGATAGCATTTAGTTTAGTAACAGCTAGCGGGACGAGATCTACCGGGCTGGCATGGCCTAGCGGTAAGCATTTAGCCTACCGCACGGAGGGTTGGGGTTCGAACTTGTTTTATATTTTTACACCCACATATTATTTTTGAGGGGTGTTAAATGGGAAATAAAAATTAGGTGATTTTGTTTTATCTTGGAAATTTGTAAATGTTTCACGCTAATACGTTTTGAACACGATTCGCATTTTGAATGTTCAATTTAAACTAGGGAAACGCCAAAGTCGTTGTTAAACGAGTGAGTGAGCCAAGTGTTGAGTACCTTGGATCTTCCCCGTTCCTCCCATATACCTAAGGCTGGATCTAGCCCAGTATGAGGAATGATACCGGGTACTATACACATGGCTCACTCACTCGTTTAACGACTTTAGCGTTTCCCTAGTAAATCATGCAACACATATTAATCTGTAAAATATTTTCAATTAATAACTAAAATTTATTTATTTAAGAAGTTTTTTTTGACTGATTGATTAAACGAGGGAGCGGAGCGACTGAGTGTCTCCATTCAACTCAAACGGCTCTCATTCTGTGATTCTGTCTGTCTGTCTGTACGTCGAAAATCAGCCGAACCGCTGAACAGATTGCGCTGAAATTTTATACAGGCATCCGGTACGAGTTGACTAAGAACTGTTAACAAAATCAGCTTGATCCACTGCGATTTAAGCCTACAATAAATAAAAATGTGATTTTTAATAATATCAATGGCATTTGTTTCGTAGCAGTTAGCGGAACGTGGTTGACGTGGCCTGCATGGCCTAGTGGTAACCATTTAGTCTACCGCACGGATGGATAGGGTTCGATACCCGTCAATTCTAAGTTTTTTTATATTTTTACACCCACATATTATTTTTGAGGGGTGTTAAATGGGAAATAAAAATTAGGTAATTTCGTTTTATCTTGGAAATTTGTTAATGTTTCACGCTAACGTTTTGAATACGATTAGCATTTTGAATGTTCAATTTAAATAATTATTGTGGCAAGCAGAGTGAGTTCCTGTAAGGTGACCAGGCGGTCCGGTTTTAGAAGTGTAAACACTTGGCTAACTCACTCGTTTAACAACGACTTTGGTGTTTCCCTAGTAAGTTAGCATTTATGTAATTAAATTTATTTGTTAGTCCTCATTTGTCAATTAGTAAACAATTTAGACGTGCATTTCATCTTTCAGGGATTACTGTAACCTTAGCCAAATGAATTACCAACAAAACATTTGTGTTTTGTAAAATTGATTTAAAAATATAAACGAAAAGTTCAAACATAGAAAAGTACTGTGTTTTGTCTTTCTTAAAACGATTAATAAACGTATTAATACATTTTATAATATCGTATTGTAATGCATTATTTGTACCGAATAGATTCCACGGTATCGTTATCTACAGATCTCATTACAGTTTTCTAGTTATTTTTTGACTTTTGATATTTTCAATATTCTAAAATAAGACATCGTGAAAAAATGAAAACAATTTGATTGCAACAAGGCGTGCAAGAACAAAGATAAAACCAGCTGATGTCAAAGAAGCTAGAACGACTAGCATTTTTTCTTGGTAGCGCAATAATTGTTTCTTGTGAAACCTTCTTGGCAGTCAATTTTGAAAATTTGTATTTTTTATTTATATTTTACATGAAATTTATGAATTGACGACTGTGATATTTACATCTGGTAATGCCTACTGTTTTTATCTGTAATCTTGGTCAAGCTGAAGAAAGGGCCTCATGACCAGCTTCGACGAACGATTGACTTGTAAATAAATAAAAATATATATTGACTGTTGTAATTTCAACTTGTCAATAACCCTGTGTAAGACGATTGAACAGACTTCAAAATATTGTTTCATTCTATACCCTTTTCTTTACTCTATGGCTTATCCATGATTTATTTAGACTAACTATAATAAAAACTGATGAATTATAATGTAATATAAATTATTTTATAGTGATAAAATATACATTTAGAGCAAGTGAGTTTAATAATGCAATGCGTTATTTGGACTGACTAATGCACTTGTAAAAAAAATATTAAATACAAGTGCAGTGCAATCCAAATAACGCATTTCATTATTAACGTCACCTGCTCTAAATGTATATTTCATCACTATTATAGCATTTTTGGATGAGCGTAGCGAGCGAAGCAAAGATTCCATTTCACTACACTGGAGAAAAAAATCCGGAATGTTTTTCTTTCTTTTTTTCCTTTTTTGTATTATTGTGTGTTTGTTAACACGATTCCGGCTAAACCGATACTCCAATTACGATGAAATTTTATGGAGAACTTCTAAATCTCTGAACTTAGAACTGCCACGTTTTTGAGCGTAATCGAAAAATTATTTCTCATTAAAATCACCATTTTACGATTTTTTCATTTAAAAAAAATCTTCAGCTTATAACACCTATATGCTTTATCCGATTTTAATGATTTTTCCACAGTACCTTAATTTTATGAATTAAGGTATTCGTGTGAAATTTGAGCGCAATTGAAAAACTATTTCTTATGAAAATCGAAATTTTACGTTTTTCTTTCTTTTTTAAAACATTTCTTTGACTTATAACACCTACATGCTTTATCCTATTGTTATGATTTTTTCACAGAACGTTAATTTTATGAATTAATATATTCGTATAAAATTTGTGCGCAATCGAATAATTATTTCTTATGAAAATTTCAATATTACGATTTTTTCCTTTTTTTTAAATTACGATTAATTAAAAAAAATTTAAATTTAAGTTAATTTTTTAATTATCCGTAATTTAAAAAAGAAAAAAAACGTAAAATTGCGATTTTCATAAGAAAATATTATTCGATTGCGCTCAAATTTAACACGAATATATTAATTCATAAAATTAAGGTTCTGTGAAAAATCATTACAATAGGATAAAGCATGAAGGTGGTATAAGTCAAAGAATTGTTTAAAAAAAGAAAAAAAACGTAAATTTTCGATTTTCATAAAAAATAATTTTTCGATTACGCTCAAATTTCACACGAATATCTTAATTCATAAAATTAAGGTTCTGTGAAAAAATCATTAAAATCAGATGAAGCATGTAGGTGTTATAAGTCGAAGAAATTTTTTTAAATCGAAAAAAATCGTAAAATTGCGATTTTTATGAGAAATAATTTTCCGATTGCGCTAAAAAATGTGGCAGTTCTAAGTTCAGATATTTCGAAGGTCTTCAGAAAATTTCATCGCAATTGGATTATCGGTTTAGCCGGAATCATGTTAACAAACACACAAAAATACAAAAAAAGAAAGAAAGAAAGAAGAAACATTCCGGATTTTTTTCTCCAGTGTAGTGAAATAAAATCTTCGCTTCGCTCATCCAATAATATATTATAATTCATAAGTTTTTGTTATAGTAAGCCTTATCATGGATTAACCATAGATGCAAATGTGACACAATGTTAGATAACCATAGCCAATGCTCAACAACATACAACAAGGAGGCTTTGAACATTTCACTGCAACGTTTCGGCAAACAGTTTGTCAGATTGACCAATTATTTGGTTTTGATTCGCAAACGCTTCGCCGCAGAACCACCGAACCACGGTCAAGAATCCACAAGTTAAAGCTTTAAATCCACATAGTCGACCGAGATCGTCTCGATGTGGTTGTGCGTACGTGAGAGCATTGAACGAGGAAAGCAATTACGGTCAGTAAGGTAATAGTAATAGTATTACCTTGGGATTACTCGTGTAAACAATTTCAGCACAGGCTAGTGTCTAAAGAACACTATTTCGTTTCTAGGTGCCCGTTAGGGCGCCGCAGCCAAGCCGTGGTGCGCAACACACTCAAGCACCTTATAGAGCAAGCAGAGTTAGGGTGATTTCGAGCTGTCACCCAGCCGTCATGAAACGTGATGTGAACTTAAAAACTATCAAAATCAAGGGGATTTAAGTACCTGACAACACATGCCAAATTTGGTTGGGGTACGAGCATTCCTTCTTGGTGAAAAAATGGCTTGAAACATGCTCAAAATGTTACCTACTACTGCTAGCTACTACGGTACTACGGTGCTAGCTAAGCTTCTTTGAGTATTTGAAAAAGTCATGTCTCCGAAATCAGATTTTGTATTTACAAGGAATTTCGTTTTTTCAATTGTTGTTATTTCCTAAAAAATTCCATAATTATTTGACTTTCCATTATTAAGGACTAACTTTCATTGCAGGAAAAAATCTTTCTACGTCCATTGAAGTGACCTAAATATCGATCAGATACCAACCAAAGTTATAATGCAATATGACTGATTCCTATTATCCACAACATCAAAGTGTCGGGGCCTACAGGGTTGGCTTAGTCGCTTTGATTTTACTGTCCCCCACTGAAAATCAGTTATATAACTGAGTGGGTAGACTCTAAATACAATTTATTTATTTATTAATGATGTATCAAAAAGAGCGAAATAATCAATGATGAAAAAAAAAACAGAAAAACAGTATTCATATTGTGAATATTAGGAATTAAAAGCCATATTGGATTAAAATTTTGGTTATAATTAAAACGTTATTGTCATTTCAATGTGCATAGAAGAATTTTTCTCCCAATGCAATTAAGTGCTAAATGATGAACATTCAAATATGGCATTTTAGAGGAAATGTCAACAATGGAAAAAACGAAATTCCGAAAAAAATGCAAAATTCGATTTCGCAGACCTAATTGAACGAGTGAGCGTAGCGAACGTAGTGATTTCCATTCGACTTAAACGGCCTTTATGGTTTTTCTGCGTGCGTGCGTGTGTGTGTGTGTGTGTACGTTGAAAATCAGCCGAACCGCTGAACAGATTGCGCTGAAATTTTAAACGGACATCCGGTACGAGTTTACTGAGAACTGCTAACAAAATCAGCAAGATTCATTGCGATTTAAACCTACAAGAAATAATAAACTGGAAAATAGACTTCCAATGTTTAGAAATTATTTTAACGACAATGGTTTAGATTTTGAATAGATATTTTTTGTTGTTATTCGCCTGGCCGTGAAATGCCGTGCCCATGCAAGGTCTGTCGAATGTTGCACGTCAAGGTACCCCCAAATTCCGCTCCGGGAGATTGAGTAAACCTTGCAATATTTTCACGTATTTCGTACTGGCTATGTTTACTCTAAAGTAGGCCCCTATATTGCCACCGATGATGGACTACACTGCGTTATATGCATTTCAAAACATGTTTAATTATTTTGAAATACAATCTAGAAATCACAAAATCTTTCCCGACCAGGGAATTGAACCCACTTCTTTCACATTTCGGCTACAAGGGCCCCTTAGCCAACTAGACTAGGGAAACGCAAAAGTCGTAGTTAGACGATGTGAGCGAGTCATGTGGTGAGTACCCGGGAACATTTGCATTTAAGTTTGATAATTATATTCGTATAAATAATAGTTTTTTAAAGTTTAGTTGGCATACGGGGACGGGCGCGTCAACTGTAAGGTCATAATGCGCCTCTCTAGCCTATGATAGGCTAGGAGGCCTAAGGTAGGGGGAAGAGAAGTAATGTAACCGGGTACTCAACACATGGCTCACTCACTCGTTAATAACGACTTTGGCGTTTCCCTAGTTTTTAAATCAATAACGGAAGCTTTCATGAACACCGTACAAAAGTCCTTTTGCGTTCAAACCGATTTCTCACGGATTTATCGGTCAGTTTAGTTAATGCTGGGCGTGCAAATGAGGAAATCAGCAGGTACTCCTATAGCAAACTAATCTACGATTTGGTGACTTAACCGTTTTGCCTCTACCAAAAATATCTAAGAAACTGTTTTTGAAGAAAATTAAATAGGAAATATTTTTTCCGGTGCAACATTTTTGTCTATATCGAACCATTTTGGAGATATTCAATACAAATACGTTTTGGCCGCCATTTTCCAATATAGCGGTCGAAGCTCCTAGTCCGTTCATACGGGAGTTTTAGTATCTTGTTAAGAAAGGTGTAGGGAAGGTCTCTGCAAAAATTCAGCGCATCGGTAATTATTAACTCTAAAAATTCATATTTGACATGAGTAATAATAACATTGAAGAAGAAATCATAGACCGTGTGACATTCAATATTACATAGCTTTTTTATGTCGTAACTAAAAAAAATAAATGGTTTACCGCGTTCTTCTTGTCCACTTTAAATATTTCCACAGTGAAGTTTTGAAAGTCAAATTATAAATATTTACATTGAGCCTTAATAGAGTATTTCCCAAACCTTGGTCCAACTTCCTTTCGTGAGAACCAACCCCTATAGTGTACTCAGTTTTGTTGGCATCCCTGATCAACCAGTGCTGTTATGAAATGCCGATTTTATTTTATTTCGTGAATAAAAAGTAATTTACGATAATTTTCAGAAAAAGGTTAGTAAAACAATCTTTTTATATTGATGACCAACTATTAAAGACAACAAAATGAGACTCAAATATTTACAATGTCAACCTTTCGCCGACTGACAAATTATCTAACTCAAGCGTATTGCTCGAGACACTGATTGAGGAGGTCCCGATCGAGTTCGATACCCCGGAAATCCTGAAAGAAAGTTTCCCGAGATTTTCTAACATACTTTACCCTTCAAAATTGTTTAAACTCCAAAGTATTCAGATATCCATCCGAAAGCGGGGCTTGCAAATGTTTCTGGGCAGTTAACCCAAGATTTCTTTAACTTGCACCAATATAATTGGATGAGCGAAGCGAAGACTTCAATTTCACTGATCCCCTAAAAAATTAGCTCGGGTGTTTTTGTTTGTTTTGTTTTTGTTTTTTTGTCACTTTGTTCACTCTCTACCGGGCAAACGGCATATGCGATCATGATGAAAATTGGAGGGTACCTTCGAAATCTCTGAACTTAGACCTGCCACGTTTTTGGGTGCAATAGAAGAAATTTTTCTCATGAATATCGTACGATCGTACTTTTACGATTTTTTCAATTTTTAGTGCAATATTTTTGTGACATTTGGGCCGATTCCGACCAAACGGGTGGGGCTACAAAGTTCATATTTTGCTTGGATACCTTTTTAAAGAAAAAGTAGGAAAAGTTAGCCAGAATCTATACAAATAAAGGTTTTAATACAAGTTTTTTGAGGTATACAATAACAATTAAAATAAGTAACAATAGAAACTTTACAACAGTCATCTACAATGCGTTCAAAAAGCTTTGGCAAAAGTAAAGAGATCCCACGCAAACTAAAATCTTAAAAAAGCTCATCCATCAACGCGACTAGAAAAAGCGTTCGCGAAGCGGTTAGTCAGTGTAAACAAATATCTTGTTGATATGTGATATGCAATTTGCACACGTTTCCTTGGCGCATCTAGTGCCTATCTAGTCACCTTGATCGTTATGCATGCTCGTCACTTACCAGCTGCATTACCCAATGTCAAACACGTTCTGTCCATTAACCTGCTGTTAAACGCATGCATCCCATTACCGGTAGCATCTCATCTTCAAACTTGACAACAGAAGTCGACCTACTTGCACGCACGCATGTCGCTAGAAAGCGAATACCAAAATCTTGACCCAAATCAAGCGTTTAACCTTTTGATCTGTGTTTTAGCGATGCAGTGGTTTAGCCTGGGCCTGGGGGTGATGAAGGTTCTCACTCACTGTGTGTCGCATGTACCGCGTGCCGTGTTGTTGGCGAGCTCAGATCATAGCAAGGAGATAAGAAGGGAGAGTGACAAATTCATGTTCTCGAGAAAACGTTTAGATTTGATTGTGCAAATTAGTTTCGGTTCTAAGTGAAACTATTAAATGTGAAAAACTGCAACTGTGCATTCTAAAATATATTTATGAAGCGTGCGATTTGTAATTTTGTATTTGTATTTTGTATTATACAGAATGCTTAGATGTTAGGTTTTGGGTTTGCCATTTTAAAAACATAGGAGAAAGTGCTGTCAACCATATTTGCAAAGTGTGATGGTTGTTGTTGTAATTATTGTTATTGTTATTGTTATTTTAAATGTTATTCAAAAATAATACTTATGCAATCAAAGTACCAAATTAAATTACTTATTTTGAAAAAAAAATTGAACTGGTAGTAAGAAGTAAACCAGCTAGGCTAATATAATATCAACTCTTTTATGTATTCAATAATGATGTCGGGTGGTGGGTGGTAAGATCCCACGAAACTCTTTGGCAAGCCGTGCCTGACAAAATCTCCTTTTCTTTTTCTGTCCAGAAAATATTAATTACAATTATAATACGTAACACTTAAAGAATGAGTTATCGACAAAATTAAACAACTAACAGCAACTGCTGTCTATACTTATATGAGCATCAACTTATTTGTCATTTTGAAAAACATTGTTCAATTAACGATTATTTTAATCCAAACGTTCGTTCGACTATTTTTATTTAAGCAGGCGAACCAAATTCTTAATGTATTCGCACAGTGAGTGAAAATGTGGATTAATAACAAGTTACAATTTGACTATATGTTGAGACGACTTTGCATATCTATATACTATAGTCATGTATAGAATTGAAAGAACTTCCTTTGCTATGTTGTCCATGATTATGATTATAACAATAACTTATGGTAAGTAACTCATTTTACAAGGTTCCATATTAAAAGTCAAACAGTTTATCACACAGTGTGTGTCAGACAATGTATTATTGTCATTCGAGCTAAATCCGAAGAAATAAAAAATGTGTATGTATCAATTTTAGATCATGTTTGTAGGCTACATTGTTATGACAAGTCGTTCCAAATAGGTGGGTTTTAATTTTTAAGTATAGGAGAACCGAATTTTAGAGAATCTTTATGCCACACAATACGGATGATTTTCATTATTTTTCTCGAATTAATCAAATTTCACTGTCGTGCCATTTGTATTTGTTCAGTATTTCCTCGTATTATAAAGGATAATGTCAAGCAACAGGGTCACGTAGACGCGTAGACGACTTGAAGCCCTCAGCTTTCTGTTAAATTTAAATAGGGAAAACTGTTAATAACATGGTAAACATATTTTACGGGAACTTGATAAAGAATCTATCTACGAGATCTAGTTTGCGCATTCCTCAAGAAATTAATCGATTTTGAATAACAAATCGTTGAATCTCTATAATTTACTAAATTTTTGTGAACTTCTGGAATTTATTCCTCCTGTCGAGATTTTGTTTACTCACATTTACATACATGATCTCAACGTATTAACTATGGAGTACGCGCAGGTTTATTTTGATTATCGTAAGATAAACCATGTAATGGTTAATTTCTTGAATTGAAATCAATGTTTAGGATTTTTCGTTTTTTTTAATTCTGGACTTATGTCTCGCAATGGTTTTTAGGGCTTATTTGCAACAAAGGTGAGGACATCAATATAAAAGTTTTTTAACAACGTTCATGCAAAGTTTAGTAATGATATTAGCAACCGATCAGCTGCAATATTAACACATGAGCGCAGCACTTTGGGAATTGTGTCAACCTCAGCGACAACTCTTAAATTTACCACTTCAAAAGCTAGAGCATATTTTACCTTTGAAGTAAGAAGAAACCAATTTGTTTTCCCTGTAAACTGTTTATGTGATTACTCATTAATTGCGCAAGAAAATAATTGAGCCTGGATATACCGTTCGTTCGTGTTGCATGTGCGACAAGTATTTTAAAAGAGTAATCCTGTTTTAAATATATTTAATAAGTAAACCTGAAGTTCAGTAGGTGAAACCTTTTTCCTATTTTATTTTTAAAATTTATTATTTCCAGTTCTTAGATAAAAATGTACGCTTAATAAAATATCACAAATGGCATATGTTGCGAAATAGGTAGATGTACATGACGTTATTTTGAAATATTCAGGGCATCATGAATCCATTTGGAAACAAGTCATACATTTAACATATTAATGGTGTTATTTTTTTATATAAATTATAAATAACAATAAGAGATAATCGTAAAAATGTAGTACAAGAAACTTTGCTTTGAAAGACTTTAAATTACGTTTAATTTGTTGAGGTTGATGTTTTAAACTTTTAATTCATATTGTCCAAGCCATCATTTACACATAAATAACAACACTGTCACACATTTATGATACCTCTTTGTCGAACAATGAATGAAGTTGTTATTTGCTAATTAATTATTTTGCAATGTTCTCACTTCTCATAATGATTTACCTTTCGTTTAAAATGTGGTGCAATAATAATACATAATAAGTAGTGGTCAAGTCACTTTTTTTGGGAGTTATATGTTACAATTTTTTACAACTTTTTTTTTTTAAAATTTTAGTTCAAATTCATCAAAATACAAATTGATTCCCGGGTTCCCCCCAAAAACCCCCTGTCATGTTATCCAGTTATTTCTTTTTTTGATTTCAGAAAAAGTCACAATACATTGGCGTGTTAAATATTATTCACATTCGTTTAAAGAAGATAAGATAATGAATTCTCTCTTCACAACCCTGTAATTGTTGTGTCTAGCCTATTAGAGCACTACACGGTATTGAAAACTAAAGTTGATTTCTATCATCGCAATCCAACGAAATCGAATGAGAAAGCGACTAAAGCAGAGATAATAATAATGCCACACAGCGCTGATTATATCCGCTCAATGTATCTAACCAGATAAGTAAATTAATGAAGGAGAAAAATTTGTCCCCGGGTTCCCGTCACACACACGCACACGCACGCTACGCATGTTTTTTCCCCTCTTGCTTACAAATCAACTTCACTTTAGTCATTGAATCAATTCGTCTTCATTTCCTCGTTACGCAAGGTTACGCACGTCCAACTAAATTTCAATTTCAAATAATGTTATTATTTTCTTGTAGGCTACAAACATAAAGACATTCCAACAAATATACTAGAATACTTGAACAGAAATAAATTATTCAACGTAACAATAATGTGCAGAAAATAAAAATAAAATCATAATCGAGGAGACGGATATATAAATACAAATAAATATATTTTCAAAATAAATAAATGTTGGGTGTTCATTAAAAGAGAAAACTAAGCCAATAAGGCATACAATTAGTACCTAATTGATATTGCATAATAATACAGTAAATATACTGTAAAAAATGTACTTGATGTAAATAAATAAATAATTGGATGAGCGTGGGAGCGAAGGAAAGATTCCATTCACACAGGGAGAAAAAAACCGGGAATGTTTTTTTTTTCTTTCTTTTTTTTCTTTTTCTTTGTATTTTTGTCTTTTTGTCCACACGATTCCGGGTTAAACCCGATCTCCGATTGCGATAAATTTTATGGGGGCCTTCAAAAATCTTTGAACTTAGAATCCCACTTTTTTGAGCGCAATCAAAAAAAAAATTTCTTATGAAAATCGCAATTTTACGATTTTTTCTTTTTTAAAAAAATTTCTTCGATTTAAAAAACACCTCATGCTTTATCCGTTTTTAATATTTTTTCACAGAACCTTTTTTTTTTATAAATTTAAAATATTTTTTTGGGAAAAATTTGAGGCTTTTGAAAAAAAGTGGCCTATTTATAAAAAAATATAAATTTTCGGGTTTTTTTTTTTTTAAACAATTCTTTGTTATAACACCTACAGCTTATCCGTTTAAAAATGTTTTTTCGCGAATAATTTGATGAAAAATTATTTTTGTTAAATTTGAGCGCAATCGAAAAAATTTTTTCTTATCAAAATTTCAATTTTTACGTTTTTTTTAAAAAATTACGTTTAATTTAAAAAAATTAAAAAAAAAAAAGTTAATTTTTTTATTTATTTTATTTAAATTTTTAACAAAATTTAATTAAAATGTTTTTTCCCAAGAACAACAAAAAATTTCGCAAACACATGGAGCTAAATGCACCAATTACGCTCATCCAAAACAACGCGGGGGGATTTAAGGGTTTTTCCTATTTAAATCGAATAGAGTTACCCCCAGTCACACAATGATTTTTAGGGGGGGATAGAAAACCCAATTGCCCAACCCAAACCCTGCCCCCCCGACGCAATGGGGCGGGGGAAACGTAACCAAACCCAAATCGATATTATAACCAAAATGTTGGGTCCATGATGGCTCATGCGGAGGACCACTTTACTTTCGCAAAGAATATTTGTTTTACATTATTCTGTATGGTGTTGACTGTTCCACAGGATTGGCTCACATCGCTGAATTTAAGTAGATACAAATAGAACACTTTAGTAGGCCTAATGCATTTTATGGTAAAAAGTCATTTATTGATGGGAAAATGAAATCCTTTCAACTGGTCTGAAATGAAGACGAAAAGAAATGGCCAAGCTAGCCTTAATCTAGCATAGACAGAAAGAAGTGTGTGTATCTATCTATGTTATATATCCATAAGCCTGCAGATTATTCCAGATAAATTGTTAAGAGTACAGCATACATGTAAATAGAATAACATCCCAATAGTTATAACAATTCTAAAAATAAAATAAAATAAATATGCCCTTTTAGACCTGTGCAGTTACATAACAGAAATGAGTCAAATAAAACATAAAAAAGAAATAACCAATCTTTACCCAAATTTTCGGAGCTCAGAAAAACCCTGGTGAACCTCACGCTTGCAGCTTGGATCTCACTCTGTGGGGAAGTTGAGCTGATTGAATGATCTTGTGCCAATAAACTCTCCGTGTTGCTGTCCTTCTAATATGTACATTGTACATGTCCAGATTCCGTGTGTTATATGCGTCAACAAGCAATGATGAGTCAGTCAGTGGTGTAACTACGGACGGAAAAGGGGTGGCGAGGGATGGGGCACAATTTTGAGGCAAGATTTTGTAAATTGACAGTAAAACTTTAAAAACTTAAAACATTTATAAATTATTGACGAAAATACCCCCATTTACAATGTAAAAATAAAAAAATAAACTGTCTGGTGCTATGTGTTCCAGACCCGCACTAGCCGGGGGGAATTTCCACAGACCCCCCCATTGTACCAAGACACATACTATATGTTTGTGGTTGCAAAAATGTTCGTTCCCCAAAACACAATGTCTAGTTACGCCACTAGAATGAAGCCTCCCGCATTGAGTGGGCAACGGATTGGCTTCAATGTCAAGTGTTGTCCGGGGAGCGAGTGAATGTGCTCTCTGCCGGTAGTCGAGCTGTGTCTGCGGACCTCCTAACCTGAATCCACTCTACGCGGCTGGCTTGCACCATCTACCTACCAGACACCAGTTGCGCATGGAACCTGCACAAGAGTGGATATACCAGTGATAGAAGAGTCAACAACCTTACTGGATACAGGTACAGTCGTGTGTGCTTTTTTACATGCGTAATCAATCAGGGATAATTAGGGCGTGCGCCGTAAAAGGGTGAACCATCTAATATAGGAGCTATTAATTTATTCAAAGGTCAGATTGGGATCAAGTATGCCTTGTGGGTTAGCACACGATATTAGAGGTTGTAAAACGTGTTTTTAGCTTGTAAACGCACTTTTCATTACAACCGGTCCAAAATATGTTGCACTCGTATAATTAAACATTTTTTAAACTTAAGAGTTAGCACTCGATATTATTATTATTGCGAGTTCTCTCGAGATATAAGTGATAGTAAAACATGATCAAACGTGTAAACGCACATTGAATTTTGACCAGCTTAAACTGTATTGCACTCGCAAAAATAAACATTTAAACTACACCTTCTATTCAGTGAAAGAAGGAATGTAATTTATTGTAATAACAGCTAATAATAACACTTAAACATTTGATTACCAAATTTATATCCATTTTAGTCGTAACAGTGATTTTGGAATAGTTTAGTGGAACATAACCCTTGATCTGGTTAGTGTTTTACTGTATTTGAGTATATATTTATATAATTTTATCATTGTCGTGCAGAATTTATACTAGAAGACCTTCTGTTTCATTTATTTAAATGTTATAGGATATATTTTTGATCAGTCACATACTACAAGTTGGTTGGTATTGTTGATTCAGATATGAAATTTAGTAAGTAGTTTATAAAATCGGGTGGGTATAAACAATGGATGTGCATAGTCCTATAATTAAATAATATGAAGTAATTGCTAATTGGCTTAACATTTTCATTACACTTAACGAATAGATAATTAACGGTGCTGTCTTCTTGGGCCATGTCTCCTAAGCCCATGCACCGTTTTTAGAGTTCTAAGCCCCTGTAACCGACTGTAACCAACGGTTGTGCTACACGTTGCGCAGAAGGCTTTAGAAGGCAAAATCGACCGGGCTTTAAGAGACTAATAGTCTTCTAAGACCCTGTCTCCTAACGCCCGCACCTGCACGACGTCTTTCACGATGTATTTATGTGTTCTTTTTGTTATTAAAACACCAACGGAAGGTTCGAGTAAGGTTTTAAAAATGCTCCTCTTGCCGTGGTTGATAGGCGTAGAAGGAATCCTGTTGAAGAACCACCCCACAAGACTTGTATGAGGGGGCTTACCCTAAACTTAATTTAACCTAAATTAACTAAACTAACTAAATTTAAAAATTAAAAAACTTATCTTCGAAATGCTCCCCCCCCCCCCCCCCTTTCCCCCTCAAACCCCCAATTAAAATTTTTTTAGTTCACCACTGCGAAGTACAGCCCACTTCGCAATGTGTGGACCGAACAAAAACAAGGCTTTTAAAGTCTGGTTTAGTTTGTCTCCTAAGGCCCGCTGCGCAACGTGTAACACAACCGTCGGCCACAGGTGCTTAGAAGGCGAAACAAAGTTCAGGGACTTGGGAGACAGGGCCTTAGAAGCCGCAACTAATTAACAGCAAGTGCACTCGACAATTCAATTTTTCAAAAATTTCTGAAATCCGCTAGTATCTCTCTAAAACAAACAATTTCCCTTCTCACCAAAAATAGCCCATATATGTTTTCTCAATGGAAAATTTGAACAAAACAAATTTTTTTTTTAAGCCAATTCATTAAAAGAAAAAAAAGTTTAAAATTTAGTATACATAATATTTGGTTGGGGCGGACTTTTTTAATTTCTGAATTGTAGTAAATAATAATAATATACATATAGATTTATACAACGGAGCCCACGCTTATTTATTATGGTTGCTGAATGAAAGATTTTTGGAAGCACGTGGATATTGTTAATTGACACAAATGGCAGCGAAGAAGTTTCAGTTGAGTGAGATGAGCTTAAAATCATTGTTATTGAAGTTTGTCAGTGAGAGCATTACTTGCGGACAAGTATTCATGCCATCTGGCTTCACACTTTCAGTTAGTTAGAAATCTAGGTTTTACCGCTTCCATTACAAAGCATTTAGACTAGAACACACATTTGTATTATCATTCCATTCGTGAAATGAAACGTTTAGGTGTGAAATGAAAAGGGGGAAGTACATCCAATATTACAATCTTCGAAATGACGAAATGACACTTCAGAACACAAGTTGACCACGTGGTTTAGGACAAAATTAACATAAGCAAAAAAAATAATTCCACTGTTGAATGTTTGGATCTATAATTACAATAGTAATTAGTAAAGGAATTTCATTCCGATTAAAATATAACAATATTTTTCATAGAGCTTTGCGCGTAGAAACTATTTAATTATTAATTCCTATCAATTCAAGTATTTAATTCAGACAGGACAAAATAAAAAAATAATTACTATTAAGTGAATGCATTATTGAGCGCGTTGTCACCATCATCGTTAAATTAACTATAGGTAAATCGTGACGCAGTAGCAACCCATAATATCATTTCATACATTGTGTATTTTAAGCAAATACTAACAAAATTAAAAATATTCACGCTATCTATTTTGGATATCCATGTAGGTAGGTTCACACTTTACATGCGGACCCGGTACAATAACCGTCATAAACATTACACCATGAGAGTGTCCACAACATTGTGTTTCAGTACCTCCAAAAACTCTGAAACGCAACAGGAACAACCGCTCTGTACAGCTCTGAACGCGAAGCGACCCTACCCAAATGAGTTCAATTATAAGAAAACCTAATGTAATCGTCGGTTTACGCAAGTTATGCCCTTCGGTAATCTTCTTGACTAACCGGTGTGTGGTTGTGACATTGACCGTGCCCACGGGGCCTACTATAGAACACCTAGTCGAGATACCGGAACTGTAGCGAGGCGTGGGTCTGGATTCCCACGATTGATATGGATTATGTGTGGGAGGCTGCAGTCACATCGGTGTTAACCTTGTTTTTATTATTAAAACTATGAAGTTAATTAACGTCGGTATTTCTCCTTTGTTTCATAACATCACGAAATGATGGTTATTACACTCTTCAGAAATAATCGGTCACGACAAAAGCAAAGTAATGTTTACGACCAACTCTTTGCCAAGGTTCAAACCATTGCATCCCAATGCAGAAGGTCCCAGGCTCGATTTACACTTCAAACTGAATATTTGTAATTTCTGGACTGAAGACGATAAACGTTAAAATTGAAATAAATAAATGTTGTAATGTTATTCCTGATTTTGTGAAGTTCGCGGGTGAATCGTGGCCAACCAATCACTTGGTGGTGGCTATTTCTCATTTCAAATACCGATCTCTGGTTGGACAATGAAGATTGTTCGCGCGTCGATGACGTCGGCGACAATTGCGCCAGCGACCAGCGAAAAGTGTATGTTAATTGTAAGCGAAAGCTTCATTGTTATTGAAAGTAAAAATGCTCTTAAAGTAATACTTTTTTGCTCATTTTTCTTGTAGCAACCGTTTTATGAAAAATTAAAAAAATCCTTCATAACGATTGTTTCTCGTGATTGTACTTCATAAGAGACCAGTACTTTAAAACGTTTTAAATAGCCGCGGTTGTTAGCCGGTTCGTGGTCAGGGATAGTGTGGATGACCGCTGAGCCCTGAAACACACGTATACCGCTGGTTAGAGCAGATGGAGGGTTCGAGAGCTAGTGTAACGGCTTCGTTCTCCTCGACGTCTGCTCGGCAGGATGATGTTACACCGTCCTTTCGGATGGGACGTAAGGCCGTTGGTCCCCTTGGTACTTTTCGAAAGGCAACGTGCCGGTACCGGTGTGATAGTATATTCTTACCCATAGCCGGTCATTACTACGTCCCGCACTTTGCGGGGAAACCGGTTAGGTTACGGGGTTAGGTTAGGGTAGGAGCTGGGGGTAAATATATTCTATTTCACCGGGTCTTCCCTCCTCCATTCTATGATAATAATGAGCCAATCAAGCTGGACACGATTCCACCCGCCTACAGCGCCAGAATCAACAAGGCTAATCTGGAACAATTTCTACATATCAAAGATTTTGGCCATATTTTCTATACACCACAGCTCTATAAATAATACAAACGTAAGCCTGCCACATTGAATAGACAACTTTGCATTCCTAGACATTGGCCAGATAAAAAAAGCCCTCGTAAACCCGGGTTTACAGTAACGCTTGATACGGAGTTATACATTACACTTTTTCAGATAAAGTTGAACAACATTTTCTATTTTTTACTAGAGACCCGTTGGTCTAGTCGTTGCCCTAGGCTATGCATGCATGATACTCTAGTCGGTGCAGGCTAAACTAGGCTGAGAGAGGCGAGGTCCACCGTCCACTACCACGTGATTCACGGGTTTATTTGCTACCGAATGTTATACATAGTACGCTCTAAAGGAACTCACATGGGTGGCCATTTGCTGCTGTATTTTGGAGGTTGTGGGTTTGATACACACACCAGTCATTGCATGCTCAGCCAAACCGTGCATGCTTAGTCTGTACTAAATCAACAGATTGTCGATGGGCACATAAATAAAATAACACGTTTTGTTCCTATGTTGAAATCTTGTTATTGGTGGGGGTGCCGAGTTTTTGTTAAAAAGGTTTTAAGTGATGCTAGCCCCGCCCCATGACCCCAACATTCTGTTCCATCCTTGTTGACGGGTTATGTCAACCAAAACGTAGCCTATGTCAATCAGAAGTCGGTTCGATGTTTATCGTGAGCACATGCACAGTGGAAATACAGATTAGAAGTTTTGCATGTGACTTGTGTAGGCTGTGTTCCCTAACAACGGTGATGTAAGATGGTTACACTGGTCATTGTTAGTTTGTTAAATGAAGACATTATCAGTGAACTGTTGTGAACCCACCCTTTGGACAGCATGGAAAGCTTGTAGTACATTGCGTCTCGTCACATGACTCGTTGGTCTTGTGATTAGGTCTCTGCTTCCAATGCAGAACGTCCAGATCAGTTATTGTCTTTTTTTAGCTGTTTTTAATTAAATTTTGGAGCCGTCCTAGCAACGAACCACATAATAAATTCGAAGTTGTTCTGAATCGGCCTTGTTGATTCTGGCGTTGATCCGCAGGTATTCGCACTGTCAATACCACTGATTGCTATATTTGCTATTAAATATCGATCTTTGGTTGGTTATCGCACACTCGTCAATTGCGTCGAGGCCGACAGGGTTGCCTGGTCGCTTTGGTTTACTACTGAAAATCAGTTATATGACTGATTGGGTAGACTCTAAATACGGATTTATTTTGTTTATTTATAAGCGGTTCGCTCTTATATCTGCATTCCACATGATGGAGGCGCAGGGCTTTAAGATTTCAAACTATCTTGGAGATAGGCACCCCCACCCCCCTCTTTTCTGAAATCACCGAAAAATTCTGATCATCCTTGTTGAAGGATAATCCTAACAGAAACAACGCGTGTCAATCGGACGTCGAGTTCGCTAATTATCGCGAAACGTGAGACATGAACAAACTGACCGAACAGAAAACACTTGTTCGTAAGGATTCGTAGGGGTGGGGGGTTGAATGGATTCGTAGGGTACACTTCAGGGCTAACCGATGTGACCCTCTTCAGGTGACTCACTTGGTATATTGGAGTTCAGGATAATATTGTTAAGGCAGGGCCGTGTAAGAGAACTCAATCCCTAACATTCGCATTTACGATTGAGGAAACCCTCGTAAAAAATCTTAATTCGGGATTGCCGGTCTTGTCGACGGGATTCGAACCCCCGACCTCCGGGGGGGGGGGGACCTCCCGAATCAGAGTCTCGTGAGAAACGCTCGAGCGAACACTGTCGGTGAATGTCTACAGATAAGTTATGCTTATTATCTGAGCTTCACTTCCTAATAGCCTGCATGTAATATTGAATTATTGGTATCACACTGTGACAATATAGCAGGCTCCTACAAGTCTTATTTTGTAGCAAGTTTAGTTACAAACAAGTACGGTGAACTATACATACATAACACAAGGTCTTATTTACCATTACCAACCGTTAACCATACTAAAGAGCTTACGGGGATGTACGTTTAAATTTATTTTCTATTATTATTATTATCTTAAAATGTAGCAATAATATTGTAATAGTTTTGGAACGGAGATAACTTATAATTGAATGCACCGTGATCTGTTTTTGTTTGATCTGCTCATTACTTACTCATTACATCTAACATGGCACGATCATATCAATACATTAATACCAAAACTTAATTCGTCTTGTTATGCTATAAGGACCATCAAGCAGATAAGTAACATCCCCACAGCCAAAATATGCTACTATTCATTATTTGAGTCATATATAAGCTATGGAATTGAATTTGGGGTATATCGACTCACATTAACAAAGTTTTTATTATACAAAAAAAGCAATTAGAGCTATTTGTTCTCTTAACCCCACAGAACACTGTAAACCTTTTTCATACGCCTTAAAATCCTTACAATTTCATGTTTATACATTCTCAAATCAATATTAGTAATAAAAAATATACATAACTATACTCAGTAAATGAAAATGTCCATGATCATGACACACGTAAAAAAAATCACCTACAGCTAAACTCATATCACACAAAACTTGGACAAGTAAACTCAGACTACTTACATAAATCTCTTTATAACCATCTTCCAGAATCCATTTAAAACATTTCAAGCTATGACCGTTTCAAACATGAACTAAAACAAATTTTAATTCTAAAAGCCTACTATTATCTTATTGATTACTTAAATGATACACTCACATAAATTCCTGTTATCACTTGATATTATTGATTAACTATAATATAATGAAATGAACCTTATTTTATTACTTTTCAATAATTATTATTATTTACAATGTATTACATATTATGACAATTTCTCATTATATTAGTATTTGTAACATTTTTTTTTATTTAGCTAAAGGACACATACACTAAAAATTGTGTTGTTGTTACATAAAATGTACAATTTGTCCTAATAAAAAATTGAAATTGAAATTGAAATTAGAAAGATTGCTAAGACTTATACTATCTAAACAAATAAAATTTAATTAAACACGCCTCCGAAATGTTCTTTACATACAACTAGATAGTAATTCACATAAATTATCTTTGAACACATGTGAAATTAATTGCTACTTTATCTTAATTATTACTATTCATCACAAGTGCTTACAGTAACTGGTCATATCATATTTAATAACCATGTCATGTGCGAGAACCGGACAGTCTGGGTTCGATATCTGGTTAGTTCACAATTTGTAATGCTAATAGTTTGAAATCAGTTTTGTAATGGTACCAGGCATATTATGTTATATAAATTGTGTTATTTTATTTGAAAAAATGGAGCATCAGGCTATAGCTTTTTTAAGCCCAATTAAGGTTTGAAAGAGGTTTGATTCAGTTAAAGATCACGTTGTTCTTCTTCTTCTTCTTCTTCTTCTTCTTCTTCTTCTTCTTCTTCTTCTTCTTCTTCTTCTTCTTCTTCTTCTTCTTCTTCTTCTTCTTCTTCTTCTTCTTCTTCTTCTTCTTCTTCTTCTTCTTCTTCTTCTTCTTCTTCTTCTTCTTCTTCTTCTTCTTCTTCTTCTTCTTCTTCTTCGATCTGTTGATTAAGAAGCTTTGCTCACTCTATTAGGCACATCAGTATACAAGTCTTGTTATAAATCAAGTAATATTATTAAATGCATGTGTGATAATTAATTATGAAAGATGTCGGGTTTTATGTGAGTTTGTTATGGAGAAATTGTTTTAAGGAAAACAATTTTTTTAGATCATTCTAGGTTAATACTAATAATACAATATTTTCATATTTTTGTGGGAAACCGGCCTATCCCCTCTTCATGTGACTGACTAGGTACATTAAAGTAAGGACAATTTGTAAAGAGATGTCCGAGGGCGGTCTAAGAGAACTCAATGCCTTGCATCCGAATTTACGACTGAGGAAAACATCGGAAAACTTCAGTCAGGATTTCCGGTCTCGACGGGATTTTCATCCGGAACTTCTCGAATCATGCAGAGTCGCGCGCTTAGCGCTCGAGCAATCACAGTTGTAGATTAAAACTGGCATAAAAGTATAAGTTTCGTAGCAGGCCAAATATACATTTTAACAAATTGATTTGAAAAAATTCATGAACGACTGAATCAATATGTATCTAAACCATTGAATGGCACAGTCATTGACATCACGGTTCAGTAACGGGTAACAGCTTAAACTCTAGGTCTAAACCCCGGTTGGACAGTTTTTACTTTTAATTAGAATCAACCTCTTATCAATCTACTTGTCAATGAACAATGAGTACAGAAACCCCAGCAAAAACATAGCTACACGAATTTATACTATTCATAAATTTCTTACGAAAAACTATAACCCAAATAGATATAGTTATACATTTTTCATTGGACTTGGAAGTACGTAATTATCTATGAGGAAGTTATAAATATTTATTAGAAGGATGCGACTATGTGACTGGATTATTGATGCCCCAATAAAAAGCAATTTGAATGTCAAGTGCATTTAGCAATGATAGTCGTCCTAACGTATGGCACATGTGGAATGGGCGGTGACCTAGATGGGTCCATCGCAAGACGTTTAAATCGATCCACAAACCTAAATTTGCGATGAATTAAAGGCGAACAACCCGTTCCCAAAGAAAGTTACAAGATATTCATGTATGGCCTCACAACATTCTCAATTTATCGTTCTTTAAGAGTATCAATGTACAAACTTGCCTCCTCTCGGAATTGATAATCTGCCTTCTTGCTACTATATCTAAGTATGTTTTGTTGCTTGTACCTTCAATTTAAGGCAATCCTTGAGGATGACTTAATTCTTGCGTTTTTTAACGGGTTTATATTAAAAGTTCATTCACCTTTCTGAACAGAACCAAGGTTTAATTCGGTAATATACTTTAATCAGTCAATTTATGACTTAACTACCTTATTTAAAAACGAGGCAGATGTTAAATTGATCGTTAATATCTAGTTGGCCTTCAAAGATCAGTTCTGTTTACAGAATGGGTAGACAATAAATAAATACATGATATTATTTATATACTCAATTACAATAACGTTCCGATAATATACTTATCTTAAATATATAAAATTTAGATAATATACATTAAAATTAAAATTAATTGGTGGGGACATTTCGCCGTGACGAATATATTTAGTTGTAATATTCCGGGCCTCGAGAAAGCCTAAATTTTAAATTATATTCATAATAATCGTATACTCATTACGAGCGACGTCAAGTTAAGTTGTAAAAATTAAATAATTTGTTATAGTTCAAGTAAATTAACGAGAAACATGCATCATGGAATGAATAAACAGGTGTATAAATTGACTAATAACACGTAATAACACTGTTTATGAAATGCGACGTTTCGCCCATTATATACACTTGTATTTCACTGATAATAACATCTATTGCGAGTTATTATTTTATTTTTAAAATTTTTAATATAATTATCGCCAATTTGATTCACTAGAACTTTGGCTACATATCCAGTCTGAATAATCACCGTTGTCAATAAGTTACATCTCGAAACCTGACGAATCAGATTCACTTGTGCTATCACTGAGCCGCTCTTGTCGACATCAATCAATACAATGTCAATCAATGCATGTTTTCACCTCCACAAAGAGAACCACTTTTTTTTCTGCAAAGGATCAGTGATGAAACTAATTGGCAGTATTCAGCCTTCTTCTTAATCATCATCCAACCATGATTGTGCATTTTAGTGAAATTTGCACGAACCTGTTACACAACAGTACCCATCACTGTTCCCAAACAGGTTTGCCTCCAATGATTCAACAATAATAAACACAGTTCGTTGCCAGATATAATGATTCTGACAAATAAAACGTGTACATAATAGCATTGCAATTGCACCCAACTAGGTATTATGCTATGAAACTGTGTTACGTTCAAGCAATTAGTGGATGATAGCATGGCGAGTTGAGATTTGAAAGTAGTTATTTTCGTTTGTAGAATGCAACAATTTGACTCGTAGAATGCACAAGAAACTCAATACGTCATCAACTATACTTCTTGAATATCCACGTCGATTGTGGTTTATAAGGGCGCTTATTATGTGTTGTCATGAATTACAATGTACATTATATTGTCATGCTAATTCGAATTTAAAACAATAACAATTTATTTATAAATAAAACTTGAAACTTAAAAAATTCGTAAATTAAAAATGTTAAAATTTATGGAAAGCATTGTGATATCTTAAGTATTAATTTATATTTATTTTGCTTGTTGTTAATATTTATATCTACCACAGTAGACGTTTAGAAATTCACAACTCTAATCGATTTATTTTCTAATAGAAACGTTGATGAATTTTTTTATAGGGTGGTGTGTTTTGTGATATCTTGGACGACGTTGTACTTTTGAGAAGGTTATCACACTATCTTGTCAAATGATAAACATGAGGTATGACTCACAAGTATGCCAAAAAACGTTTTGAGGGTACTAGAATTTTTTTGCAAACTACTTTTCGCACTTCAGAGTTGAAAATTCATTGAACAACAATTACTACATTATGAGCATGGAATATCAAGGAAATGTTTAATCACAACTTTTGGATTACGAGAGGAGGTCAAAATGCATTTTTTACAGTTGTCAATACAATAATTCAAATAATATATATAAAGCATGGACCGCTGTAATGGATGGAATATATTAGTGAGTAACTACAGCATTATATCTTTGGGAGGAACTGAGCTTTTCAAATCAACGTTAGAAATGTTGAAAAGAGATGGTAGTTGTTACTCAAAAAGTAAAACAGAATCAACACTATATTAATTTGTATTAAATACGTTTAAAAGCAAGTAATAAAAACAACGTTCCATAGCCAAGGTCAGAGAAACTAGTTGATATAGCTAATTACATTCTAAGCCCACCCAAACGTGCGCATGACATCTTTACATACTCTAATTATGTCACATGATATATACATAGACATTCAGTATAAAGGTGCAGTCGCAACGCGAGAAAGCAGGCGAAGACGCAACGGGAGAAAGTAGGCTAACACTCCCGACTTGAAATATTTTTTGCTTACTAATATTATCTTTCACTCTTTAATTCAGGTTTGTAAAGATGGCTGGTGTACCGTATCTTGCAGGCAACTGTAACTGACCTTCAGTAGTATCGCAGCGTTCGACCGAAGAGCTAGCATGGGTCTAACATCGCGTTTCCGCATCGCCGCGACCATCGTGGCAACATGGCTGGTCTGCACCACCATAGCCCAGACTCAACTCAAAACACAGCCCAACCCAACATCAACACTACAAAGAAACGCAAAGAACTTAAAACTATTTTGAAAGTCGATTTCAAACGCCCGAATACTGGGCGTACGCCACTGATGTAGTACAAAAGAATGATATCAAAAGAGAATCATCTTCGACTGTGACAGAACATTCAGACATTCTCTCGGGAGACCAGTTTGTCAGTTTAACGGAATCTGAACAATTAGAACAATACCCAACCGGGAGTGAGTTAGGAACTAACGTAAAAGAATTCAAACCGATTTATCGGTCAGACAGTTCTCCAGAACCAATAGGTTATCCCACTGGAGAAGCTCAACATGTACAAAGTTATCCTTCAAAAAGTGACCATCATTCACACGTAGAAGAATTCAAACCCATAGCATCCCCAGTGACGAGTGCTTATTCGGAAAGACGTGTTTTAAATGTAGCAGAACAATCGCATTTGACTTATTCAAATGATGATTTCGTTTCTAGACTAGAGCGTAGTTGCCAAGCAAAGAGTTCTTATGCTTGTGCTCAGAAGATGATTGTGAAGGTGATTGACAGCGCCCTGAGCAAGGACAGCTTCGAGCTCATCAGCGGAGTGACGCTAGTGAGGAACCGTGGGTCGAGGAGGGTGGACGAAGACAGTGCTAGTGACGCCACGGACATTGGGGACTACATCGTCAGGAGGGTGGCGAACTTTGCTCAGAACCACGTGTTGAGGGTTGATCTCACGCCCATTACGTCGACAGCACGAAATGCCCGATTTCTGTTTGGATTATTAAGGCCTAAATGGCTTGACATCTTCAATCCCAGTAAGTACGAGAATGTTCACACAAATATATTAACTGGTTTATGGTTGCATGTTTGTAGGTCGAACTAACCGTTTCTATAGACTGTTTCATCTATGTATACACGAACTATTGCGATCAATCACATTAATAAATTTGCCATTATCTTCAGAAAACACACAGCATAATTTTGTTCGTTAATTAATCAAACACATGTACTTGATATAAACGAGATGTCTGGTTTCACAAGTACTATAGTGATGACTTTAGATACAATTAATACTTTCACAGTTTGATCAATTAAGATATTACGGTCGTGAAACTTTGTTAATTTGCTCTAATGTGTCAACAATTAACAGTAAAATCGCACTCTAACATCAGTTATCTAGTTAATTACTCTCAGTTTCCTTAAGTTGTCAAGTGCAACTATATTTGTCGCGATGATTTGTCATGCTTTCTTCTTCTAACTGTATGATCAAATGTATCTCGGGAGTTGTATTTGCTATTTACACTTAAGTAGAAGCTACTTTGAAGTCTGCCTTTCTTGCGCTACTTAGTTCGTCAGTCAGCACAAACAAAATAGGCCTACACTTTAAGATGCAGGAAAAGTTAAAAACTGTCGTTAAGCGAGGAAAAATGTCGGACTAATTACACACTAGCTAGGCCGTGAATTATGCCCCACGCATTATTTACTTCACGGATGTGACTATGAATATCTAAACTTGCCTTACTTGCCTTGATTGTTAACATTGCTTTAACAAATAACTAGCTAAATAGTGTGATCGAAAATAAATTCAAGTTCATCATTAAATATACAAGTCAATCACATCATTATAATTTAATGAACAATGTAAAAATTAGGCCTACATATTTTCAATCACAGTCGACTTACATACACATACAAACACGCTTGCATGTTTTTTGGAATACATATTCGTTTTAATAAAGTGTCGTGTAATAGTGTGGTGGTGATGGATTATATAGTGAGGGAATGCAAACCTAACTAACCTAACCTAAAATTCACTTCATGCTTACTAACAAAGCCTTTTATTAGCATGCGCTAATTTCTATTTTCTGTTTGCAGCAGAGACTGGAAAAACTGGCACGTTTATGACCGGCTTTGGTTTGGGCTTTTTGGCTTTCGGTCTCAAGAAATTATTACTACCCATCTTCATCGCTGCCCAGATAGTAAAGTCGGTGCTGATAGCCATGTTCCTCCCGAGCATCTTGGGTGGCTTGGGCAAGCTAGTCGGTAAAGGGGTGTCCACGTTTGCCCAGACTTCTGGTGGCCTGTCTGGAGGCTTGTCTGGTGGAGGGCTGCACGGCGAGGCTACAAACACTATTGAAGACTTTGAGTTCAAAGACCAGAATGACCTAGCGGACAATCAGGATACGAAGACGGCCGACTCTAAATATTCCTATTCTTTCAATTATCCAGATGCGCCGTACGCTGGGAACTATCAACCAGTGGGGACGCTCCCAGCAGCCTCGATCTACGTACCAGGGAACAACAGGTAAGCATTTATAGAATCAACTCTCTTATGACTTCACCCGCTAAACTCAAAAAAAAATATTCAATTCAAGCTAACAAGTAATGAATTAAGCAACTAACAGAAAAATTAATAGGTCTACCATGACCCGATTTTTTTTGTCAAACTTGGTATTTTTCGAGCTAGGTCCCATCGGCAAAAATATCCCATAAGAAATAACATGGGGCGATCTTTATGCTCCGTGACCTAGGAGAATTTTGATCCAAAAAAATATTGGCCATTATTGACGTACTCTACAGCCTTTTCTGTAAATTTTCTTGGTTCGGTGGTTCGGTCAAAATATGCTGATTACCAAGAAGGGGTGTGATTTTGGGATGCATATTTTTGCTTGTTTGAAACAATATTTGTTCACAGTTTCAAGACACGATGTTACAAAGGGCCATTTTAGATTGGTATGATGCTCTAGCATCTATGTGGAACAAAAAGAAACAGGTTAAAGCCGATTTAAGAAATTTCCCAAAACACAAATTTTCGCAAATTTTTTGATTAAAAAATTGAACAATTTGTGTAAAATCACAGTTACAAGATAGATTTTTTTTAAACTGTTTTTTAGTGTATTATTATGCTATAGATTATGTGATAAAAAATATTTTTTTGAGGTAATAGCCTCTTTTATACTATATAATTATTTAAGCGAATGGTTTTATACATACAAATAAGCGCGTGCTTCGATGCTATCAGGTATATATTTTGAGTCAAATCAAGACGGCCACAGCTAATGTGTAAACTCAAAGACAACCCACTTGTGTTCAGGCCATGAATGTCAACGATTAAATGAACATCATCTGCAGAGCGCTCACCTTGCCCTCTACTCACTTCTCGGTCGTTTTATTGAAAATAATCATACTTTAATCCTAATTAGTTGTGATGATCGACGTTGACAACACTCACTACAAAGAGATCGGGAAATTGTTTTCTCATTGTGCGAGGTGAGCCTTAAGCAAAGGATACATTCATCATGTTTGACACTTTCCTGGCCTGACCAAAATTAAGGAAACTTTGAGTTTGAGATTTAGTTTGTGGATTATGTTGAATCTTGGCTTCAAGGGTGGTTCGGTTTCGAGCAAAGGATAGGAAACGTAAACAAATTGTTGCGTTGTTGCGATACATGTTTTGAATGGTTGGGCGATTTATGAAAATAATCGAGTGACTGTAATGCATAAAAGCGATATTCGTAAACACGGGATGGGAAGACATATACGCAACATTGATCTACATACTTATGTATAATTATTGGGGAAAGTGGGGAATGTTTTGTTAAGAGTATTTAGAAGGGTTCATTGGCAATAATGTCACCACCAAACTATTAGTATTATTGGTCCGTGACAAATGTCAAGTACAAGGTGTCGGAAAATATGATTGTTCATAATGATTCCCACTTAATGACACTTTTTTACCCCAACAGATTAGTGAAGTGTTTATTAGCATTTAAACAAGAAAATACTATCTGAATACTGAATAAGACATATTATTGTATCTAGCGTAATAATCTACTTATTAGCCTAGATAATTCTTATTGCTTTGTAATTTCAAATATCAGCTACCTTTAAATTTATATTTATATTTTAAACAAATTAATTAATCAAACATAACCTAGTCTCATTCCTTGATATGTAACTACATTCGTGTTTTAATTTTGTGTACACAAGGAAATCAAGTTCTTGGAAAAAGGGATATTCAAACCTTACGTGACTCGAATAACTTAATAACAGAAATCAGGTTTCTGAATTATTCATTACACTAAGTTGGCTCAAGTTTGGAGAGTACCTCAGAATCATACCAATCGCGTGCGAAATTAAGTCGAATCCTCAAGAGTGCTTTCTAAACTTCCGGTATGTATATTTTCGTTATCTAGTTAATAATATTGACAAATTTGAGGTAAGGCCTATACATAATTTAAGTATTTTTATTTCAACTACATATGTATAAATTACTTACAAAATACAAACACATTTCTGGCGGTAAGACTAGAGCAAGCCTTATACCTTATGCCTCATGCACTACACTACAATTTACCACTTACCAGCTACCATCAATACCGCCAAGAATTCCTAATACATATAATTCAACTTGATTCAGCGTTGCAATTCACATTTACCTTCTCTTGACACCAATTTCAATGTCAACATAAAATGATGATGTGCAACGTCATTAAAATTTGATTGATTGGTTCCGATGACATAATTCATTAGTTTATATTACCCCTGCCGTGACGAGTATTCCATGGCGGCCTGTTTGACAGGTCGGGCCGTGTGGTAAGCAAAGTGTCCAAGTATCTAGGTTAGGCACATACCCTCTTGAGACGCACACAGGAAAGACTCCGCACCGAGCTGTTTGATCAGCAGAGAATCTAGGGTACGACCCAACATTCTGTGACTTACCAGGAACCATCTCACACTCACATCTCACCAAACACATTCAACACGGATATGTACTTGTGTTTTTTATTACAAAGCCAAAGGACATATTCAAAGTATACATAAGGGACATACAAAGCAAATATAACAGGAACATAACAAAATTTATAAAAATTACAATTTGTCAACGTTATTGATAATTTTGGTAATCAAGTGAAGGAAACAAAAGAGGAAATTTTTCGTTAGTGTGAAGAGGAAAAATTAAATTGTAAAATACGTGAGTTCAATAAACATATACACAGCTTCCTTGATATAATGAGGGTAATGAATTAAAGTAATAATTAATATTAATTATATTAAGTAGTACAACTACATAATATCATAACACGTTTAGAATCTCATAACTTGATGTTTCACAAATATGTAATATGATACATTTATGAGTAATTGCATAATGCACTTGTCCATAATATCGTGCTCTGAGGTGAGATTCCCACAGCATATGCGTGTTATTCACTCACTCTTCACCCGGATGTTAATATATAAACGAACAATCATCAGACACATTTGTATGACGAAGATTATTTGTTACATTCACACTTTACCTTCCAAGTGAGAAGAGCGTCTGGATTTTTGTATCGATATATTTTAAATTTCGATTAATTGCAATGAGGCCTATGTATGAAAAAAGTACCATATTTAATTATTATTATTTGCTCTGTGACCAATGGCAAATCTGTTATAAAGTTAGCAATATTTGTTTATTCATGAATGGATTCGAATCTAGTTATCACAACAAATGATTGAAATATAGTAGGATTACCAACTGTAGGAATTGTACCAAGTTTAAAAAATCAGTTGTGTCGATAGAATGCCAATCGGCTGCCGCTGGAGTATTGAGTGTTGTAATAGGATCCAACAGCTTACCTGCAAGATGTGACAGAAGCTGACCCATTTCATAACATGTAGACGCAAACTCCTTGAGAAGAAACGTCTCGCGGTTTTGTGTTTTGTGTATATTATTCGATTTATTAATTAATTTGTTTTACGTCTATCCTATTCAGTTAAAAAAAACATTTACAGAGTAGCACGACTAAATAAATCTAATTACATAAATGCAGACACAATAATGAACTATAAACTAGTAAAGTTTGAAATAGTAATAAGTATAACTACAACTTATTAATTAACACACAAATTTCGGTAACAAAATCAAAATTGATATAAAATAAAATTCCAAATATAAAAAAGGAAAAATGTAGACAAGAAAAAAGAAAAGAAAAGAAAAGAAAAGAAAAGAAAAGAAAAGAAAAGAAAAGAAAAAAAAGAAAAAAGATCCAAAAACGAAAAACAAGAAACGAAACGAAAAAACTGATTTATTAGACGATCACACTCAAACGAATATGAGGTTTCCCAAAAACCAGGAACGTCAAATGAGGGGAAAAAACAAACTGTCGTGGAAGAAACCACCGAACGCGAATCTTCATTCTTGTGTTCAAATCTAAATTGAAGATTTTGACTAATATATTATTATATCAGACATTATTGAAAATTGAATAAGTCAAAAACTGACCATGGCAATGATACAAGACACATAAACTCAAGTTGTGGGCTCCACCCGTGGACGGCAACCAGACAATCTAGGCAGAAAAATATAATTGAAAATACCTTGTTAGACTAGTGAGCGCAGCGAAACGAAGTCTTTATAACGATACTAGATCGGCCCTTGTCGTGATTAATTGTGTATGTCTGTTTGTCCGGTCCCATACGACCGAACGGCCAAATAGATTGAGCTGAAATTTTAAACAGACATCCGTGACCAGGTAACTTAGAACTGCTAACAAAATGAACAAACTCCATTTCGATTTAAACCTACAAGAAATAATAAACAGAAAAATAGGCTTACCATGTTTAGGAATTCTTTTAACGACAATGGTTTTGCTTTGGAAAAAATCACTGCCTCCTATGTTAAGAGTGCTGTTTTAACCCGTGGGAATATCCGTAGAGAGAGAGAGAGCATGCTTCACCGGACTCGAAAGGCAGGACTAGCGATATTCCAATCATGATTTTTGAGCCAATAACAGCGCGGGCGAGCTATATGATTCACAGTCACCCGAGATACGTGTTACGCTGTGCACTCGCTGACTGACTGAGCGGGTCCCACTGCGCATAGACCCCGCACGAAGTTACATGAGTGAATTGTAGCTTGTTATTTCAAACACTATCACTTCGCGATTGTCTACGGTATTTTATTATACTGCACGTCTTTAATCTCTCATTCCCAATAGAATATGATTATTTTATTAACATATTATTAGGACACTATTATTCGTTATTCTAAAAAATACGAGTAGGCAATTAATAAAACAACGAATAAAAACTAAAAAAAATGTAACCTGGTACTGCGTTTGTCTTGAGCGACTTATTGTGAATTACGAATGAAGGAAAGGGGAGACAAAAGTGGAATGGTGGCATCCATGTCAAGGTGAAGATAAGCAGTGCTAGGAACTATCGAATTCAATTCATTTTGCAATCATAAGATATTTTTTGTTTCCTGCTTCTTACATTGTGGTTAATAATTTTATTATAAGTAGTATTTTCTTGTTTTTTTTTTTTTTTTTTTCAGAAAATGGGGGAAACAATTAACGTTCTGTTCAAAACGTTGCAAACATTATACAATTATCTAACTTCTCCCGAAACTTGCATAATTTTACCTTCCCTTAAACCAAACCCCAAAACAGTACGTGAAGATAATAAAAAAGTGCACAGTCATTTAATCATATCAGACAATAAACGTAGCAGATATGCCAAAGAGACCAAGTAATCGATCATAGATATAGAATAATATATGCGCCACCGGTCGGAGGCAGAATCGCATTTTTCATCCTCTTGCAGACCTTCAGTGCTCCCATGATAATATCGAAATTACGTCCCGAAAAATTATGCAATTTTGGGAGAAGTTAGATAATTGTATAGTGTTTGCAACATATTGAACAGAATGCTATTTTTTTTTACAGTTTTCCACCAAAAAAAATCAAGAATACGACAATTTTTAAAAAATTTTAGGTATTTTTACGTATTTTCTTCTTTTTTTTTGCAGAAAAGGGGGGAACAATTACGTTCTGTTTAAAACGTTGCAACATTATTACAATTATCTAATTTCTCCCAAAATTGCATAATTTTACCTTACCTTACCAAACTCAAAACAGTAGGTGAAGATAATAAAAAGTGCACAGTCATTAAATCGTATCAGTCAGTAAACGTAGCTGATATGCCAAAGAGACCAAGTACTCGATCATAGATATAGAATAATATATGCGCCACCGGTCGGAGGCAGAATCGCATTTTTCAACCGCTTGCAGACCTTCAGTGCTCCCATGATAATATCGAAATTACTGTCCGAAAAATTATGCATTTTGGGAGAAGTTGATAATTGTATAGTGTTTGCAACATATTGAACAGAATGCTATTTTTTTACAGTTTTCCACCAAAAAAATCAAGAAATACGACAATTTTTTAAATTTTAGGTATTTTTACGTATTTTCTTCTTTTTTTTTGCAGAAAAGGGGGGAAACAATTAACGTCTGTTTAAAACTTTTGCAAACATTACACAATTATCAAAACTTCTCCCAAAAGTGCATAATTTTACCTTACCTTACCAAACTCAAAACAGTATAGGTTGAAGATAATAAACAAGTGCACAGCCCATTAAATGTATCAGTCAGTAAACGTAGCTGATATGCCAAAGAGACCAAGTACTCGACCCATAGATATAGAATAATATATGCGCCACCGGTCGGAGGCCGAATCGCATTTTTCAACCGCTTGCAGACCTTCATGCCCCCATGATAATATCGAAATTACTGTCCGAAATTATGAATTTTGGGAAAAGTTAGATAATTGTATAGTGTTTGCAAACATATTGAACAGAATGCTATTTTTTTAGAGTTTTCCACCAAAAAAATCAAGAATACGACATTTTTATAAATTTTAGGTATTTTTACGTATTTTCTTCTTTTTTTTGCAGAAAAACGGGGGGAAACAATTAACGTTCTGTTTAAAAACGTTGCAAACATTATACAATTATCTAACTTCTCCCAAAATTGCATAATTTTACCTTACCTTACCAAACTCAAAACAGTAGGTGAAGATAAAAAAACAAGTGCCCCAGTCATTAAAATGTATCAGTCAGAAAAACGTAGCTGATATGCCAAAAGAGACCAAGTCTCGATCATAATATAGAATAATATATCCCGCCACCGGTGGGAGGCAGAATCGCATTTTTCAACCGCTTGCAGACCTTCAGTGCTCCCATGATAATATCGAAATTACCTGTTCCCGAAAATATGCAATTTTGGAGAATTAGATAATTTGTATAGTGTTTGAAAACATATTGAAAGAATGCTATTTTTTTTACAGTTTTCCACCAAAAAAATCAAGAAATACGACAATTTTTAAAAATTTTTAGGATTTTACGTATTTTCTTCTTTTTTTTTTGCAGAAAACGGGGGAAACAATTAACGTTCTGTTTAAAAACGTTGCAAACTTTTACACAATTATCTAACTTCTCCCAAAAGTGCATAATTTTACCTTACCTTCCCAAACTAAAAACAGTATAGGTGAAGATAATAAAACAAGTGCACAGTATTAAATCGTATCAGTCATTAAACGAGCTGATATGCCAAAGAACCAAGTACTCGATCATAGATATAGAATAATATATGCGCCACCGGTGGGAGGCCGAATCGCATTTTTCAACCGCTTCCCAGACCTTCAGTGCTCCATGATAATATCGAAATTACTGTCCCGAAAATTATGCAATTTTGGGAGAAGTTAGATAATTGTATAGTGTTTGCAACATATTGAACAGAATGCTTTTTTTTTAGATTTTTTCCACCAAAAAAATCAAGAAATACGACAATTTTTATAAATTTTAGTATTTTTACGTATTTTCTTCTTTTTTTGCAGAAAACGGGGGAAAAAATTTAAACCCGTTCTGTTTAAAACGTTGCAAACATTATACAATTATCTAACTTCTCCCCAAATTCCCAAAATTTTACCTTACCTTTACCAAACTCAAAACAGTAGGTGAAGATAATAAACAGTGCACAGTCATTAAATCGTATCAGTCAGTAAACGTAGCTGATATGCCAAAGAGACCAAGTACTCGATCATAGATATAGAATAATATATGCGCCACCGGTCGAGGCAAAATCGCTTTTTTTCAACCGCTTGCAGACCTTCAGTGCTCCCATGATAATATCGAAATTACTGTCCCGAAAATTATGCAATTTTGGGAGAAGTTAGAAAATTGTATAGTGTTTGCAACATATTGAACAGAATGCTATTTTTTTACAGTTTTCCCACCAAAAAAATCAAGAAATACGAAAATTTTTTTATAAATTTTAGGTATTTTTACGTATTTTCTTTTTTTTTTTTTTTTTTTGCAGAAAAGGGGGGGAAACAATTACGTTCTGTTTAAAACGTTGCAAAATTACACAATTATCTAACTTCTCCCAAAAGTGCATAATTTTTACCTTACCTTACCAAACTCAAAACAGTATAGGTGAAGATAATAAACAAGTGCACAGTCATTAAATCGTATCAGTCAGAAAACGTAGCTGATATGCCAAAGAGCCCAGTACTCGATCATAGATATAGAATAATAATGCGCCCCCGGGTCGGAGGCCGAATCGCATTTTTCAACCGCTTGCAGACCTTCAGTGCTCCCATGATAATATCGAAATTACTGTCCCGAAAATTATGCAATTTTGGGAGAAGTTAGATAATTGTATAGTGTTTGCAACATATTGAACAGAATGCTATTTTTTTTACAGTTTTCTACCAAAAAAAAACAAGAAATACGACAATTTTTATAAATTTTAGGTATTTTTACGTATTTTCTTCTTTTTTTTGAAAGAAAACGCGGGAAACAATTAACGTTCTGTTTAAAACGTTGCAAAACATTATACAATTATCTAACTCCTCCCAAATTGCAAAATTTTTAAACCTTTAACCTTACCAAACTCAAAACAGTAGGTGAAGATAATAAACAAGTCCCACAGTCATTAAATCGTATCAGTCAGTAAACGTAGCTGATATGCCAAAGAGACCAAGTACTCGATCATAGATATAGAATAATATTGCCCCCCGGTCGGAGGCAGAATCGCATTTTTTCAACCGCTTGCAGACCTTCAGTGCTCCCATGATAATATCAAAATTACTGGCCCGAAAATTATGCAATTTTGGGAGAAGTTAGATAATCGTATAGTGTTTGCAACATATTGAACAGAATGCTAATTTTTTTATACAGTTTTCCACCAAAAAAATAAAGAAATACGACAATTTTTATAAATTTTGGGTATTTTTACGTATTTCTTCTTTTTTTTTTTGCCAGGAAAATGGGGGAAACAATTAACGTTCTGTTAAAAAACGTTGCAAACATTTTACAATTATCTAACTTCTCCCAAAATGACATTTTTTCGGACCAGTCATTTCGATGTTATCATGGGAGCGCGGAAACCATTACGTTTTTGGTCAAACTTTAACCTGAAAGAGAAACATGGGAAAAATAAAGTAGATTTGAATGATTTAAATAAATTCCCGTGTTCAATACCACATCGATACTTAAACATTAGTCACTCCCAAAGCTTAAACCGTTTTAGTGACTACGATACGATACTTATTGGACGAGCGAAGCGAAGACTTCAATTTCACTGACCCCCAAAAATTTAGCTCGTTTTTTTTTTTTTCTGTTTGTTCGCTCTCTACCGGCAAACGGCATATCCGATTTGATGAAAATTTGACGGGACCATGGAAATCTCTGAACATAGAGCTGTTTGGTTTTTTGGGTACAATCGAAGAAATATTTCTCATGAAAAATCGTACTTTTACGATTTTTTCGATTTTTATGCGATATTTTCGTGCCTTTTGGGCCAATTCTGACCAAACGGGTGGGGGTACAACGTTCATATTATACATGGACATTAAGGTTATGGTAATGTAGTACATTTTGAAAGAAAAGTTGAAAAGTTAACCAGAATCCATAGAAATAAAGCTTTTAATATAAGTTTTTTACGGTAAATAATACCAATTGACAAGAAACAATAGGACTTGACAACAATCACCTACAAAGCGTAGGCAGCAAAACAAAACACTTGCAAAAGTAAAGATATCCCAACGCAAACTAAAAACTTTAAAAAGCTCATCCATCAACGCGGCGGGGGCTTTAGCGTTTTCCTAGTTATAACATCGTGAAAATTCCACAACAGGCGTTTGTCCGGTAGAGAGCAAACGAAACATAAATACACATACTATTGTACAAAATATAAAAAAAACACGAGCTATTTTCTCAAGATTGTCATATTGGAGTCTTCATTACGCCCAATTCCAATTCATAATAATTATTTAATTATTACTCGAAGAACGTAACTAGGGAAAGAAACACATCAATAAATTGTTGCAAAATACAGCTGCTGTTTGAAATGGATTTGCTTTCGAATCGAAAATAGCCAATTTCCATATTTAATTGCTTGAGATGGCTTGTTGGCGGACATTTGTATCATACTATATCCGATATTGGAATCAAGATTGGCACCTTTTATGGAAATCAATACAAAAATTAAAAAAATATAAATCCACACATTTTCTACATCTGCTTCATTGTAGAATCGAAAATGATGGATTAGGAGAGAAACAAATGACGACATAATTAAGCAAAATGACAATATTTTGACTTATGAGACTGATTGAAGGAAGGTCATCAATAAAATCATAACATATGCAATTTCTATTAAACTTAAAAAAATTTAAAAATTTTAAAAAAACATATCATGGCCAAGGTTTGAAACGGAAAAATGGAAAAACACAATTTGACAGCACAAGGCAAGTTATCTCAAGAAAGTGTGTAGACGTCAGTGCGACGGTGGGGACTGTGTGATTCACTTATTGGTGCGACCCAAAGTATTACATTACTACCCCGGGAAACGGTTATCTGTGTTGGCCTCGCACAACACTCATTCAAGGGCAAATGCAAGTGCGTGTAAATTGAGTTCGACTCCCCCTACCAAAAAACATCACTCCGACGTCCCTTTATTGTAATAATATTCGGAGTTCGGACATAAGTTGAATAATTAGAATGAAAATGTCAAAATCCTCATTCAAACCTTCCGTCCCAAAAAGTTCACATACTTGGGATCCTGAGAAGGAAGGAAAACTGAACACTACACTTAGTGACCTGAGAATTTTTTTGGGATGAGAGGGTATTTCATGTATGCATGTATTTGGGGTTTTTTCGGGCTTAAACCAATATATGAATATTTAAATCAATAGGGTAATAACGCACTATAGACATGCACGATTGATTATAAGATGCCATGTTATTGTTAATAAAAAAATATTCGAAATTTTGTTTACATAATATCACACTCCCCTTAATCGAGGTAAATTACAAATTTAAAACCTGACAATAAGTTTGCCACAGTTACAAGATAACTATAACTGTCCTTGGTCGAGACCATATCATTGAATGCTATACGTCTCACAAATGTATCTCAAGTGAGTGGCTCGTTATCTACTGGAGAATAGATGGTTGTTGATTGAAATGATGTTTGCGAGAGTGATACGCGGAGTGTGAGGGGAACTGGTTGTTTGACTATAAACAGAGCATCCCACATGTCTTCATTTATTTATTCTCAATATTCTTGTTAGCATCAAAAGGCGCCAAGGATTTCCCCACATATTTTATTTTCAACCTTCCAAACCCCCACCACCATCGTCGTCAACATAGTCTCCCACCGAACGGGATATTCCTTTAACAAAATTTATAATGCCAAAGCAAAACGCCCAAGGGGGAAGAAAAAAATCAATATTTTCTAACTGTTAATGAACTCAGTAATATACCAAACATATCCAGTTCGTACACCCCTCTTATGAGGGAGATGTTTGTGGTTCTAAATAGATGATCCAATGCACTCAAGACGATGAGTGGATGTGGTGGAATGGAGAGTAGGCCCTACGTTAGATTATTACTTATAATGGCATCGAGCCCGCGTCCCTTTGGTGCCATAATATGCTTATCATACCTGCGCACTATGTGTGAACCACCGTGGAATGGCATCTTATATTATAAAAGAAATAAAATGCATGCTCGATAAATAAAATTTCTTCCTAAAATGATCAAGGCTGTCCGCGGCTGCGACACAGATCCGAAGCCGCACGACTCCTATAAATAATACCCGGGAATTAGATCGAATCCTAAATAAGATATGGAAATTTTGAATTGTTATGATCTTGATAAATCATGACATGTCCCAATACATTCAAAAGAACAAATAAAAGCATCTAGCTCAACTCCAAAAGTACCAAGAAATCATAATAATCTAATAGTATTAAAATTACTCGTTTAAACTTTTACAATATGACACTGACTGTACAATAATGGGCCCCTCGGCATGAGGATTGTTTAAAACACGCCCTAGACCCGACTTGAAAAATAAAACTGCAGAGAGCGCCACCGGTTCGGAGGGGAATTACATTTTCAACCGCTTGCAGACCTTCCGTGCTCCCATATAGCATCGAAATGGCTGAACCGAAAAATTATGCAATTTTGGGAGAAGTTAGATAATTGTATAATGTTTGCAACGTATTGATTCAGAATGTACTTTTATTCCCAATTTTCCACCAAAAAAATCAAGAAGTACGTCAAATTTTCCAATTTCACGTATTTTCTTGATTTTTTGGGCAGAAAATGGTGAAAAAAAAATACATTCTGATCAATATGTTGCAAACATTATTCAATTATCTAACTTCTCCCCAAAAATTTCATAATTTTCGGTCCACCATTTCGATGTTATCACGGGAGCACGAAACCATTACATTTGGTCAAATTTTAGCTTGAAAGAGACACCTTAATCGGTTGCAATGGAGGCAGTGGAAAAAATATTTGTAATGCAGTATACAGTGATCAAGGTGCAAACATCAGCTAAGCATGGAAGATTTTAACTCCCCGTAACTGGAGGCGAACTCTGGCAGTCGTTTTGTGGATATTTGCTCCTTATCTTGACCACCACCCCAACGACGACAGCCAAGACAACACGATGATGATAACAACCGATGATAACCATGACATGATAACCCCCCTTTCCTTCCCCTACCTGTGGCTGGTTCTGACCAGCATTGGACTTTCCTCCCACATCCCCTAGGTTAGAGTGGTGCATTAGGACCTAACGGTTAGCCTTAGATAGGGGGTAGAAGGAGAATGTTACCGGGTACTCAACACCTGGCTCACTCACTCGTCTAACAACGACTTTGGCGTTTCCCTAGTTATACCATATTAAAACTATCGTAATAAGGCATAATGAAAGCAATAAAGAACGACCAAAGAGAATAGCGATATCAAAGATAAGAACCTTTGCTGATGTGAAATCAACATTACACAAACACAAAGGCTATTAAACATAAATAAATACTAAAAATCAATTCTTGTAAGCTCATTGGTTCATTATCATTGCTTCAATTGTACTTTTAAATTGTTCGATTCCTAGCTCAGTAACATTTACCTATCACATTTAGCACCACCATAACACCACGAAGGTAAACTATTGGATACTTTGAATAACACTCAACAAGCTCTATGATAATACAAGTAGTTGTAAAATGAAGAATGAATTTAAAGAAGTGTTATCCGATGAGGAGTGCATTCGTTACCTCATTACAAGAATCCATGTAAGTTTGCGTGTACGTTAATGTAAATTTCTCCAATGTTAAATAAATATCAATTAGTTATTCAAATACAATTAACGAAGTAGGTGATGCTTGTTGTTAAACATCAACATATCACGATCTACTTTTGGTATTACGAATAAATTACAGAAAAGTGTATCATCATCGTGATTAGTATCTTATGAGATTAGGACATTGATCGAGATGAGCACTTGGCAAATGTGTAGGAATGTATCAAAGTTATCAAACTATGTAGGATGATGGTACGGTCTTGATCCGGTTACGGTCAAGCACATTAAATGTCATTCTAGAAACGAACTTAAAATCAGGGCCACATCGAACATTCTTTTTAATCGTTGGCTATTGGTATGGAATGCAATAATTATAATCAATTTGTATATCCAGATCAACATGGTGCAGATTTATACACTTGTAAATGTACTTTGATCGCTCGCAGGTTTTTTAAGCGCACATTATAAAACAAGCAAAATACAAAATATAAATTTGATTTCATTTGATGTTTTTTTTTTGTTTTTTTTTTTACATTTTTAGAGCACAAAAATATTAAAAACTGAAGCACACCACACATTTGTACATTTTAATTGTCAACTCTTGCATTCTAAGACTTCTTCAAATGTTACTCACAAGCATCGTAATTCATAACAACTCTGACTTTAAGTGTAGGGTTTACAGTGTGATATCTTTTAACAGACTTTCCCACGGAAACTGATATAAAAAGGAAGTTGTACTCTTTAAAGTGTAGGTTAAATGTGAAGTATCAAATGCTATATCATTAGTCGCAGCACATACATTACCCAAATTGGTGTTAAAAGTGACACGACATTTTCCGTCTTCCTTCGTTGAATATTCTTGTTTACTTAATATAGAATGTGACAAATTATGGCATATAGAATGAGTGGTCGCAAGATAACAATGTAAGATTTGAATTTGAATTTGAACACAATTATTTAAATAAAATTTTAGAATTATATTTTCTTTTCATTTCGAATTGATAAAACCCATTAATTAATATGCAATTATATATATTAAAGCTGTAAAGTTAAAGGTTCCTCCTGAATATACTTGTCATTTTAGTATAGTAATTATGTATTTATGTCGAACGTATTCTATTCTGAGAATTGAATCAAGGTTAAGAAGACTATAATAAACGTAAGTTGTAAAAAAAAAAAAACAATGTTTAGAAAGGAGAAAATCAACTCATCTAACTGGTACATAAATTATTTATTTTGTTTTCCAAAATAAATACAAAACGTTAGCGGAGTTGCTACATTTTAGGCTGTACCTGTACTTGATTCCCACATAATTATTTCATGCTAAAAAACAGTTTTGGTACATATCAATCACGATTAAAACATCGAATTTAAAAAGATAGGAAACCGTAACTAATTACTACTAACGTTCAATGCAGTTCATGTAAATTTGCATATAAAGTGCCTAGCACTGAAGTTTATCCTACAAGGATACAATGTTGGTTACGTAATCCTAGAGTGCATTGCACTTGAATCTGCTGCATGGACATATGCATTTAACAAGAATTCACCAATTCACGAATATCGTTTTAATAATATAACAACATTCTCATCTAGTCCTACTTTAAACTAAAATCACCATCAAAAGATTTTCCCACAAGATTCCTTACTTGTGGGAGAAGTTATGGAGCAATTAAACGTGTTGGCTATATCAAGTACTGCACAACTAGTAGTAAACAAGCTACGCGGGACGCGAGGAAACCGGATATAAGTGTATTACTTCTGCCCAGATCTGAACCAGGTTATTGATGTAGCTCACTGGTATCGCACCTGACGCTTCCATTAAAGGGACTTGGTTAGAATCCATTTCATTTGTTGAAGATGTTAAAAGTGATTCGTAAATTGATTGTCTTTCTTTACCGTTGGCACCAATTCAATAGTATATTAGAAGGGCGATGAAATCAACGAGTAAACCACCTTACTTATTGATTTTTAAATATGACCAGATAATAATTTTAAAATAATATATATGTATGTATGTTGTATGTAGGTGTAATCCAACCAAATACAAAAATTTGTAAAAAAAACGGCAGCCAAGCTCTCCTTCAAAAGTCTCCGGCTGTGAATGCTGTGAGATATAGAAGTTGAGCCAAGCTTTTTATTCTTTCTCCCTAGTTTCGCTTTTAAAATAAGTAAGATCATTTCGCCTGTTTGACGAGCGCCAAGCCAACGATTTTTGTGGTAAAAAGTAAAATTTTTAAACTCGAAATCATAAAAAAATTCTTGGCCATGAACCAAATTCAATGGCCAAGTTATTTTTTAATGATTTTGGGTTTAAAATTTACCTTTTTTTACCACGAAAATGGTTGGCTTGGCCATTGATTAAAGAAGGCTATCGCTAGCCTTCTTTAATCAATGGCTTGGCTCTCGTCAACAGGCGAAATGATTTCTTCTTTTCAATGCGAAACTAGGGAGGAAAAATGAAAAGCATTGGCTCAAATTCCGTTATATCTCACAACATTCACAGCCGAATACTTTTGAAGGAGAGCTCGGCTGCAGTTTTTTTTTACAAATTTTTGTATTTGGTTGGATATTACATCTTTTTGTTGTTCGTTTGCTATCAGGTGTGAATGATTAAATTTGTTAAGTTCAAAGTTGTTTTTTTTACATTTTTGGGCCCACGGTCCCCCCAAAGATACCCCTTAAATAAATAAAAAATAAATAAATAAATAAATAAATAAATAAATAAATAAAAAATAAATAAATAAATAATAAATAAATAAATAAATAAATAAATAAATTTTTATTTAGAGTCTACCCACTCAGTTATATAACTGATTTTCAGTGGGGACTTTTAAATCAAAGCGACCAAGCCAACCCTGCAGGCCCCGACGTCAATCGACGAGCGAGCGATAACCAACCAAACATCGATATTTTTAATAGCAAATATATCAATCTGTGGTATGGACAGTGCGAACACCCGCGAATCAACGCCAGAATCAACAAGGCCGATTCAGAACAACTCTGAAATTTATTATGTGCTTCGTTGCTAGGACGGCTCCAAAGTCACCGTTTACAAACTCCTAAGACAAGAACTGATAGACTTCAGTCCAAATCAGAAGTTAAAAAACTTCTGGCTTTAGCGGGAATCGAACCCTGGCCCTTCTGCATTGGAAGCAGATACGCTAACAACAAGACCTAACGCACTAGCATGAAGCATCAGATTTTATAGACTGGTCAAGAGCATGGTTAATTTCAAGCTTGTACAAATTACTACGTATGAGTAATTACGCGTTTTAATTTTGCTAGGACGGCTCCAAAGTCACCGTTTACAAACTCCTAAGACAAGAACTGATAGACTTAAGTCCAAATCAGAAGTTAAAAAACTTCTGACTTTAGCGGGAATCGAACCCTGGCCCTTCTGCATTGGAAGCAGATACGCTAACAACAAGACCAACGCACTAGCATAAGCATTTTATATTTATAATGGTTAAGAGCATGTTTAATTTCAAGCTTGTACAAATTACACGCCTGAGTAATTACGCGTTTTGATTTTGATTTTGATTTTGATTTTCCCCGGTCCCAATTGCCCGGTTTTTGTTAATGAGGTACATCTGAGTGTGGCCCAAGTTTCAAAGTTCTAAGATGAACCATTTTCTCGGTATAGCGTATTATTCATAAGAGTACGGAATTACCTACTTTTGATAATTTTGGTTTTTTCCGGTACCCGTTAACCATTTTGCTTTCCATTTTCAATGTGATAAAGAATGAGAGATATCAAAATGTATTCCACGTTTGAAACATCTCAGTTGTAGCGTTTTCTTTGAATGATTCATTTCTTAAAGTTCAGATATGTTTTTTGTCATTTTGGGCCCATGGTCATCCCAATTTAGCCCCTTGTGTTTTGGACGCAAGATATTTATAATGGTTAATAGCATGTTAAATTTCAAGTTTGTACAAATTACCACGCCTTGGTAATTACGCGTTTTGATTATCATCCAAATTTTGATTTTCTCCGGTCCCTGTTACCCGATTTTGGTTTTGAAAGCAAAGGCACTGCGTCTGAAATACACCTAAGTGTGGTCCAAGTTTCATAGTTCTAAGATTTACCGTTTTCTCTGTAGGCTAAAGAACCTCCGCGGAGAACTGCCACCCACCCACCCACCCACCCACCCACCCAACCACAGCCACCAGCCACCAGCCAGCCTTAAGGAATTTGACGATGTTGAGAGCCTTTTTTAACACAGAACGAGTTGTCGGATCGGGTTGATTTTTTTTTTGGTAAGTCATGGACCACATACCAGGTCATATACCGAGTTTCAAGATTGTAACTCTTTCGGGGCGGCGTGTGCAGATAGCTGAAAACCCCCCAACTCTGGTAGCTGTATATAGGGGCCGGAGTTCGGTGTCGCCTAAGCATCGCATCGCTTGTCTGCCGGGCGACGACCGTCGCCTAGATCATGTATAATACTTTTGAATTGTACTGTAATATGTGTGCTTTTTCACTTGAAGTGTATATTCATCCATACAAATTGTTTTAAACAGTTCAGACGTTAGTCAGTTTTAGTATAAGAAATTGATTGCCTTCTGCTAAGGTGGTTCCATCGTTATAATTTTTAATTATAATAACACATATTTTAAGTATATTATTTATATTCATTAAAAACGAATTTATTAACTATTAATTAACAAAGAATTTAACCTAAAACCCATTTACATGGGAAACATGGAGAATGGTTCACACAAGAACTCTAGAAATTTAAAAAAATGATACTTGAACCACAATCCAAAAACGATAGTATATAACAAATGGTAATTTGAATCGTTGTATGATTATTCTAATAAATATGCATGCGCATACTTCATAAGAGTAACGTGGTAATTGCCCTCGATAAAAAGACAATGTCAATGTGTAATCTAAAATATGAGCGGTATGGACCTTTAATACATTAATGAAGTTGTTAGTTTATATTTATAGGGAACTGCTTTAGGCAGAACTGTCTGAATACAATAATATTATGATTTATACGCTTCGCACAATATATATTTTTTAAATATAAATAAATAACTTTATAATATTTTCTGTGAGAAATTACATTTTGTCTTTTCCCACGTGAGACATCAAGAAAAATTAGAGATTACTTAATGTTGTAATAAGTAAAAAGGCTTTCCTGGCTATCTATCAGTATTTTGGTAAATCCACTAGAAAAGCGTTATTGGTAATCTAGAGAGAAGCAAAGTCTAGCAATTCTATGCCACAGAACTGAGTTGGGCCGTATGTTTAATGCTAAATATTTAAATAGGCATTGCAACTAAATATATATTCAGTCATTACATCAGCACTCAAAGCCAGCTTAACAATTATGTCACACCTATTTACATTAATTAGTTTTGAAAAGTACTTTGAGGAAGTCTGAACTTCCTAATGCGTTATCTAATTTTAGGCAGACACCATGACCTAAGAAAAAGTAACGGTTCTACTTCTCTTATATTTGTTTGTCTTACTCACCATGTTATGTTAGTGTATAACCCGCAAATGTAGCAAGTTTTCCACTCATCCTTACTTTGTCCACGCATAAGTTACGAGGGCTTAATTGTAGTTCCAGAGTAATATGGTAATGCAAGAAACTAGGTGTTACCTTTCCATTCAAGTCGTTTAATTAGTTTGAGGATGGCCCGCATAGACTACCAGGACCTATGCCCTTTGTATTCAAACCGGCCGCTTATTAAGTATGGTCAGGAACTTCGAGTACATTTAAATGTTTCTCTCAAGAGTACGCTTCCGCAATCTCTTTTCATTACACACTATTGTTAATATATTAAGTTATTGTTTTGTTATTTACAGAACACATCTCAAACTGAAAGTTAAACTGTTTTCTTTGATATTTAATTGAAACATGACAAAAATAAATCAAATTTAGTTACATTTTAGTTTTCAAATTTAAACTGACAACATTGCCTTACTAACAATACTAAAATAACGAACCACTTAAAAGCCAAGTCCGATTTCACGTGTGACTTAAAAAATTAATGGCCCTTTTCATACTCAATCAATTTTCAAAATCATTAATTAACAACACTAAACATTTTGTTTGTTTTTAATGCATTAAAAAAAAAAAATGACAACTGCTAAACCGGTAAATGTACTATACAAACTTAAAATGCTTCCTCAGGTACCAACCGCAGGCTAGCGCCAAGGTTAGCTACATCTCCGACACGAGTACCAGCAACGGCAACTACTACCAGCGCCACCAGCCCAACAAGCAGGACTACAAGGTGTTCCACGACATCCCGTCCTCGTCCCTCCTGCTGACGACCTACGACCCCTTCTACTCCCCCCTGCTCTCGCGCCTGGACAGCGTGTTCAAGCAGCTGGGGTACGACACAGAGAAGTGCAGGGAGAGACTGGTGTGCGCCATGTACAGGAACCCGGCCAAGTTCGCGCCCTACAGCAACCTAGTGTCCGCACAGCTAAGCAGGTGAGTGCTGAGACTAACGTACGTCTGACTTAACTAGGAAACGCTCAGTTGGACGCGTTGATAGCGAGCACGTGCTATAGCTAGACCCACATTGCACATTTTTTTTTTTTTTTTTAAATTTGCGACGTTCGCTGTCCACAGGGCCATGTATCCAAAATTATTTATTATTGCCAAGGTATTTGGATATAAACCCGTGTGTAATCCTTTACTTTGTGCATTAAATCCACCGCCATCTAGAGAACCTGACTCCTTGGGTTAACTATTTAAACTCTTTGTTAACAAATAATAGACTGCTTCCTCGAAAGTATTTTGATTACTTCTAGGTGGCAGTGCATTAGAAACTTCGCGCGTCTTTTCGTTGCCATGGCAACGTTACTTTTGTTATAATGTAATTTCCATCTACACTACTTATCGGATCAAAATAAAATTAACATATTCGTGACCGGACGGACATTCTAAATGATTTGGCTATCTCAGATTTTGTCGCCGTTTAGTTTGAAAAAAAACTTTCGATTAACTTTAATGTAACTTTTTAACTTTTTGAACGATTTTGCCACAAACTAATGGCATTCAATCGAGAACGAAGCTTGCGGATGGTCAAAATTTCAACTCGATCCGAGCCTCCGTTCGAACGTTATGGCGAGACATACAAACAAAAAAAACAAAAAAAAACAAAAACAAAACCAGTGACTAATTTTTCCGGCAGAGTCAAATGGAAACGCTCGCTTCGCTCGCTTAAAAATGACTGCTTTAGAGACTATCACCATATCCATTTTTGTAGTGTAAACGTCGATTCTCATGAGTAGGATGTAACGTCGATTGTCTCAATGAGCTAGGGATGTAAACGTCGATTTGAGTAGAGTAAACGTTGATTTGTCTTAATGAGCTAGGAAAGTAAACGTCGATTGTCTCAATGAGCTAGGGATGTAAACGTTTGATTGTTAAAGACTAGGATGTAAACGTT
>JAMZAV010001868.1:0-40000 GCA_024449915.1 Sweltsa coloradensis
CTTTCCGGTTTTTTTTTCCGTTAGTAAAAGGGAATTTTCGCTGGGGCCGGGTTTTTGGTTCCCCTTTTTCCGTGTTTGACGGAAAGAGTTTTGGTTCTTGCGTGGGTTTCTTTTTTTTGTTGATTTTTTTTTTTGGTTAAATTTTTTTTTTTGGGAGTTTTGTTTTTGGGGTGTGTCTTTGGGGGGGGGGATTTGGGGGTGGGGGGTTTTCTTGGGGTAACTTCTTTCCCTTTGCTTTCCTTTTTAAACTGGGCCCTTTTTTTTGGTTTTACCTACTGTCGGGGGGGGTGTGGCAGGGGGGTTAAATTTTTTAAAGCGGGTTGGGGGAAAAAAGGGGGTGGGGGAAAAGGGCGGGGGGGGGGGGGGGGGGGGGGGTCAGTGAAATTGAAGTCTTCGCTTCGCTCATTCAATTATGTTTGACATAGTAAAAGGCTAAGAAGGAATAGTCAAACACAAGCTAGGTTTGAATTCCATTAAAAATTATTTTAGTAAATAAGACCTCTGTCAGACCTCTTTATTAGTGAAAAAAATTAGTATGAGTGAGAACTTTACAATAATATAATAATAATAATAATAATAATTTCTTGCTTGATGCTTTCACAGCCCGAAATATTAGAGAAATCAAATATTTTACGAGTCATTCGCGTGTTTTTTTTTTATTAAATTATACAATCAATAAAACAGGGAAACATTCTTAACGGCAAGTGATGCTTAGTTAGGAATAAAAATTCATCAGTGTCGTAAAAAAGTTGGAATTAATTGGAGAGAGATGATCATCACATCTCCTTCTTGGTGCTGTTTAAGTCCGTACTGGGGAAAAAGTTGAGTGTTGTCGGCAAAAAAAATTTGATCAAAACAACAATAAGGTTTTTAAACATTAAAAAAAGGTTTTGACTGCCCCCCTTTTCCCCCCTAGAAAAAGTCCACGTTTCATCGAACCCAGGGATGTTCATAAACCGTAAAAAGAAGTTCTTGATATCACTTTTCGCTTTTTTTTCTAAAAGGATTAATTTTGCTATAATCCAAAATATATTACAGTAGAAAAAATCATTATGGGGTAGGCGGCTATAGTTAACATTCCAGATGAAAAGCAGAAAGATTCGACAAGAAAAAGTTCGAATCCTGAAGTCAAAAAAACCCTCCTGCGGATAATCTTCTCGTAGTGAACACGTGGCATCAAAAAAACTTCGGGCAAATGACAACTACGTTTTTAGAGAGCGGATAAGGAAATGCAGTTGTGGCCCATGGATTTACAGATTATAAACAAAAGAATTGTGTTTTTTTGCGGGAAGTGTGTATGAGAAAAACTTACACGTAGCCCTCTGACCCGAATAACTCTATTGACAACTAACTTTTTAAATTTTCCCCCTTGGATCCGGGTCATTAAGAAGATGATTACTAAACATGATAAAAAATTCCGGATTTATGGTTTCCTAAAATACATAAACAAAAATTTTCCTTTTGAGACAATTTGAAGAAAAGGGGATTCCAACCCAGGGTTTAGCTCGATTTTTGCTAAAAAAATTAAACCCCTTGTGCTGAGATAAAACCCTATGTAAAAGTTTCAGCCATTTCGTAAAAATTTCTTAAAACCTTGGCGTTAGACGAACAAGATTTTTTGGTAGTTTGTTTGGGGTTTCACTTTTCCTAATTCCCATTTCCAGATGAAATGGAATTTTTTAAAGAAAAAAAATTACCTTTAGCAATCAAAATACTGAGCTGACGAGATTGTTCTCGGTTACATTTTTTGTTTTTTGATGGTGTTTTGTCCAAAAAAATGGGGGCATGCCAATGGGTACCCCTTATCCCCCAGCAGTGCGAATCTGTTTTTAGTGATTTTTGAAACAAAGGCATTGGGCAGAACTCTAAAACCCAAGAGTGTGGTTGAGATAGGTGGACGATAATTCGCAGGGGTCTCATGGCAGAGGCTTTAGAGGATTTTTTTAAAAATTTATCTAATGGCTTACATCCAAGTATACATTTTACATTAAATTTTAAAAAAAAAGGGGGGTCGATTGGATTTTTTGGGCGTTTTTGTGACTCGTGGGATCCTGTGGGTCACTCAGGTTTTCCCTAAAAACCCAAATCATACAAAATTTGTACATCATGGACGTCGCATCATCATCCCCCACAGAACATCAGTATTAAAAACTTAGTTCCCGGCCCAAAAGTTTATCAGACATACCAGTTGGAATCGGAAAAAAAAAGCGTTTTTGAAAAAGCGTTACAAACAATGGCCTTAAAAACCAATGATTATGCGAGCATTTAATAGAAAACCAAAATACGGATGTAGGCCCACAGTTGAAGATAGAACGAGAAAAAGAAGAAAAACCCTATTACCTTGTAAAATTTCAAACGATGAAATTTGGGTTTAAATCCCCAGAAAAACCAAAATTTAAACAATATTTAAAAACCCTGGAAGAAAAAACAAATTTTTATGTTTCCAGTTAAAAATAAAATTCCTTTTCAATTTATGGTGTTTTTGAAATCCCTGTAAAAGTGGTTCGGTCACATTGGACAAACCTGTCTACAATTTGGGGCTAGAATTAAAAAATAGAGCGCACGCAACCACTACAGAGAGGACCTTTTGGCGTAGCAAAACACGTGGTGGAAAAGCTAATGATCCCCGCACAAGATCCTTTTTGAAGTACCAAAATTTATGCACAGAAAAAAACCTTTTTTTCCCGATCTAAGAGAATCGTTGAAATTGCCAAACCCCCAATAATTTTTATGGGGATTTGGTTTTTTAAAATTAAACAAAAAATGGATCCCCATGATAGGGAAACTACTCTCAAGAGACAACAAAAACAACAAAAACAACAACCAAAAAACCCCCCCACCCTGCCACAACAAAACAGCAGAGCAGCACAGACAGCATAAAAAACAAGATGTTTTTTGTTCTTTGGACAAGACATCAGAGCCAAAGAAGAACAAAGAATTAACAAAAACAATCTCAAAGAAAATTTTTTATGTTTCCCAAAGTATACGCACAGACGTATCGAAACGTAGGGTAAATTTTAAAAAAAAAACGCACAGCGAAAAGACTCTAAAATATTTGATTCTCAATAATAATTTTTAATAATAAAAAATAATAATAAAATATAATAAAAAAATAATAAAATAATAATAAAAACGCAGGTAAATTTAAAAAAAAACGAAAACAGCGAAATGACTCGTAAAAATTTGATTTCTCTAATAATAATTATAAAAAATAAATAATAATAATAATAATAAAATAATAATAATAAAAATAAAATAATAAAAATTGACAAGTATAGTGAACTTGCAATTTAGATCAAGAAGATGTGGAAACAGAAAAAGGTAAATACAATCCCATTCATTATATCAGCCAACGGCATCATACCGAAGAAGCTACATGAAAGCATTAAACAACTAGATCTTCAACCCAATGTATACATCGAGACTCAAAAGGCAGTAATACTCAACACGTGTAGAATAGTTCGTAAATTTCTAAACTAAGAATGATACTTCGAGATTTCGAGACAGCTTCCATCCTGACATGGTTTTCGTGGTTTCCCATAGTCCGAAGAGCAAATGCTAGGATGGCGACGAGAAATCGGCCACGACCGTCCACAGCAGAAAGAAAACCATCTACAAACAATATTAGAATTTATAAATGACTTATTTTAGTTAGAGTTAAGACAAAAGTAATAATGTATGTAATAGGTACACATGGAAGTACTTGACGTAAGTCCGTACAACATGTTAGCTCCGGTTTTAACCGAGTTTGTATGAAATACATCCAATAAAATAATAATAATAATAATAATAATGGCATTCAATAATAATGGCTATTCAAGACAGAGTGATTTCGACGAACAATTATAAAAAATACATAATACAAGATGCGACAGTAAACGATCAATGTAGAAAATGAAGTGCAAAGGGTGAAACAATCGAACACATCATATCCGGGTGCAAGTCACTATGTCAAACAGATTACCTCTACAGACATAACCAAGTAGCTAACATTATTCATCAAAAACTAGCAATCAAGTACAACCTCATTGACACACACACACCTTACTACAAATACAAACCAGAGAAAGTACTAGATAGTAAAGATTACAAATTATATTACGACCGCACAGTTATAACAGACCAAACGATACATCACAACAGACCGGATTTAATAATAATTGACAAGAAGAAACAAGAAACTACCCTTATCGACGTTGCTATCCCAATGTGCCATAACGTCGAGACCACGTGGAAGAAAAAAATTGACAAGTATAGTGAACTTGCAATTGAGATCAAGAAGATGTGGAAACAGAAAAAGGTAAATACAATCCCATACGTGATATCGGCTAATGGCATCATACCGAAGAAGCTACATGAAAGCATTAAACAACTAGATCTTCCACCCAATGTTTACATCGAGACTCAAAAGGCAGTAATACTCAACACGTGTAGAATAGTTCGTAAATTTCTAAACTAAGAATGATACTTCGAGATTTCGTGACAGCTTCCATCCTGACATGGTTTTCGTGGTTTCCCATAGTCCGAAGAGCAAATGCTAGGATGGCGACGAGAAATCGGCCACGACCGTACACAGCAGAAAGAAAACATCATCTACAAACAATATTACAATTTATAAATGACTTATTTTAGTTAGAGTTAAGACAAAAGTAATAATGTATGTAATAGGTACACATGGAAGTACTTGACGTAAGTCCGTACAACATGTTAGCTCCGGTTATAACCGAGTTTGTATGAAATACATCCAATAAAAAATAATAATAATAATAATAATAATAATAATAATAATAATAATAATAATAATAATAATAATAATAATAATAATAAGAAGAAGAAGAAGAAGAAGAAGAAGAAGAAGAAGAAGAAGAAGAAGAAGAAGAAGAAGAAGAAGACACTTTCTTTGTAGGTATATAGGTAGATAGGTCTAAGCTAAAAATTTTATCAAAATAGGAATAGCCGTTGTTCCGGTAGATAGCGAAACGCAAAAATCGTAAAATTACACCAACCAAAAGAAAAGTGATAATGAAGCTATTACTCGGTAACAGGCGCGAAGCTATATACATGGAAGACGGGGGTGCAGAATTAAAGTGGACTTTCTACAGTGTAATATTTCATGCTTGTTAATTAAAATGCCACTCGCAGCACAATTTATCAGCTGTTATAAGATTTTGAATATATATTTTCGTCTCCTGTTAAACATTGTTGATCCGTGATGAGTGTGAGTGTGAGTGAGTGATGAGTGTATGATACAGGAATAGGATAATACACATTCACATGCATACGCGTACAAAAAATAAATTAAATATATTTATATAATATATATTGTCTCATACATTTTTTGGATGAGCGTAGCGAGCGAAGCAAAGATTCCATTTCACTCCACTGGAGAAAAAAATCCGTTTTTTTCTGTTTGTTAACACGATTCCGGCTAAACCTATATTCCAATTGCGATGAAATTTGCTGCAGACCTTAGAAATCTCTAAACTTAGAACTGCCACGTTTTTGAGCGCAATCGAAAAATTATTTCTCATGAAAATTCGCAATTTTACGATTTTTTTTGTATTTTTTAAAAATTTCTTCGACTTATTACACCTACATGCTTTATCCGATTTCAATGATTTTTTCACAGAACCATAATTTTATGAATTAAGATATTCGTGTGAAATTTGAGCGCGATCGAAAAATAATTTCTCACGAAAATCGCAATTTTACGCTTTTTTGTTTAAAACAAATTTCTTCCACTTATTAACACCTACATGCTTTATCCGATTGTAATGATATTTTCATAGAACCTTAATTTTATGGATTCAATATTTGTGTGAAATTTGAGCGCAATCGGAAAATTATTTCTCATAAATATCACAATTTTACGCTTTTTTCGTTTAAAAAATAAAAATCATACGCTCATCCAACAACGCGCCTGAAAAAGAGTTTGCGTAGCTTCCTAGTTTAATACATTCATTTATTTATTTATTTTGCATTGGAGATAACATTGTCATGCTTCATAACTAGGCCGCTTCGCAAACGCTTTTTTTTAGTCGCGTTGATGGATGAGCTTTTTTGTAAGTTTTAAGTTTGCGATGGATCTCTTTACTGTTGCAAGTTCTTTTTGAACGCATTGTAGGTGATTGTTGTCTAGTTTCTACACTCAAAAAACTGTTTGGTTGGAACTACCAAAATAATATGGGTCGAAGCATTTTGTTAACTTATAAGTGTTGGATTTACTTTATTTTTGATAGTGACAACAAAATAACTGATGAAAGAGATGTTGGGATAACGGGGCCGCTGAATAGCGTAGACTGGAATAACGTAGACTCCCTCGTGTATAGTGGTCTTCCAGGGATACACGCGTCAAAATAAAATGGAACACTTGAACTGTAATATGAGTCTACGTTAATCCAGTCTACGTTATTCCGGTCTACGTTATTGGGGTCTACGTTAATCCAGTCTACGTTATTCCGGTCTACGTTATTCCGGTCTACGTTATTCCGGTCTACGTTATTCCGGTCTACGTTAATCCAGTCTACGTTATTCCGGTCTACGTTATTCCGGTCTACGTTATTCCAGGAAATTAGCCTCGAGCGCGGAGTCGACGTAAATCCAGTGGATTAGAGTCGACGTTGCAGTATTATATTTTGAGTAGTAAGAATATGAAGAGCAGATAGATAAAATTAATATATCATAATCACTACCACTGCCATAATATGCTTAAAACCAATTTACAATAGTATGTTCAAGAAACTCTTCTGAGATATCCCCCAATTAATTATAAAAGTTATGGCTGAAAGAATTCCTGTAACTTTTTTACTATCTGAATAATTAGATTTAAAAAAAATAATTAAGTAGGTATCAATGTCGATCAATGTAACGTTTCTAACCTTGGTAGTTCAGTCGTATTTGAAAAAAATGAACGTGTTGATTGTGGATATTTTTTGCGATTCTTAGTAGATTAGAGAAGATAATAAGATTACATTACATCTTGTTTTATGGTTTTTGAATATATTTGTTTCAATATGCAGTATATATATATAAGACATTGTATTTTCGGGTAGTCCGTGTGGTTTTATTATTAGTTCCAACGTTTCGGGCAGTTCTCCCTGCACATCTTCAAGGAAATTTAAAACATAAAACATATCAAAACAAACAAAACCTTACTTCTTAACAAACACTGCAACTGGATACAAAGACAAAACCAAAAAGCTTAGAAAACATAGGTACTAATGACAACATATTATGAACATACAGATATTTTAAAAACTGTGAAGACATCAACACACTCTATTACTTTTTAGATGACCTCAGCGTACGAGTAGATGGCTCAAGGGACTCTTGTTGAGGTTTCTTCCGCTTGTCAACTCTTGGTGTCGGAGGTGGACGGCCTAAAAACATGTCCACAGGGAGAGCTTTTGGTTGAATATGACAGCCTTGCAAAACATGTTTCCATGTGGCTGGAAGTCTTTTAGCATCGTCCCGTGTGTTCATGTTGTGTTTCCCTTTCTCCATCTCCACCGCCTCTCTTACGATTCGGGGCACTTCATGTTCCACTTTGGCTAAGGTTTTAGCTTCAGCAAAGTTAATCCAGTGCTCCTTGTCGACAGCATGTTGGAAAAGAGCTGAGGTGGTTTCCATACGTCTAACTGCAACTCTATGTTCGTCGATGCGGACAGATATTTACGGTTAGTTCTTCCTACGTAAGTCTTTTCGCAGCTTCCACACGGAATTTCATAATACCATGGGTATGTTCATAATATGTTGTCATTAGTACCTATGTTTTCTAAGCTTTTTGGCTTTTGTCTTTGTATCCAGTTGCAGTGTTTGTTAAGAAGTAAGGTTTTGTTGGTTTTGATATTGTTTTATGTTTTAAATGTCCTTGAAGATGGGCGGGAGAACTGCCCGAAACGTTGGAACTAATAATAAAACCACACGGACTACTCGAAAATACAATGTCTGCATATATATATATATATATATATATATATATATATATATATATATGTTGTAATTGTCTTCCGGGACATTCCGCCGCTTGTATGAGTTTGCTGCTACTTTGTCTGTAGCCTGGCACTCGACGTTTCGCCAGAATCGCATCTGGCATGATCACGAGTCACTCACTAGTACGTCTTCCTTCTTCAAGAACACGCACTCGACTGACAGTCTACAACCCGAGACTGTCAGTCGAGTGCGTGTTCTTGAAGAAGGAAGACGTACTAGTGAGTGACTCGTGATCATGCCAGATGCGATTCTGGCGAAACGTCGAGTGCCAGGCTACAGACAAAGGTCTGTAGCAGCAAACTCATACAAGCGGCGGAATGTCCCGGAAGACAATTAAACATAAAAATATGTCCGCGAAAACTTAGAACAAATATATATATATATATATGATAAAAACAAGGATCTTGGGTAAAACCGCGTCGAAAATAAGATGAACCAGGGCAGAAACCTGGCGTGGATATAAGGCGGGCGCTGCGTGCTTGCCAACCACTGTGACTCCAACCTCCGTAGAGTCACAGTCAACCTTGAAAATGTCTGACTAGTACAGACAAAAACGTCGGGGGGACGCCCGGGTTTCTGCCCTGGTTCATCTTATTTTCGACGCGGTTTTACCCAAGACCCTTGTTTTTATCCTATGACGGGCCGCGAAAACCTAAAAACAATATATATATATAATATATATATATATTATATATATAAAATATATATATATATATATATATATATAATATATTTTATATATTTTATATATAGTCTTCTGAAACGTTGAAGTTTTAATTAAATATTTGTTTTAAACATCCAATAAAAGCGTGATTATTTCCGTAAAGTATAACTTAACATATACATGAATCACGAAACCCTACAACAGAACATATATATATTAAAAATGAATGTATGTCTGTCTGTCAGTTTGTTTGTCCCTTATGGGATAGAGTAAGAGTAAGAGAATTTTTATTCGCTTGACCAATACATAGTAAAAGTATACACACATTATTCTCTTATGAGAGAGATAGTAGAGTGAAGTGAATAATTTCTTAATATTAACATAGGTAATTAATAATAATATTAAGTAAAAAAAAATGAAATATAACTGAGCTGGGCCTCAAACTCTGTAATAAATAATTGATTGATGAATAGGATAGGTAGATATTTCTATTTATGTTTCATTACATTTCTTTGCAGAAAGCTATTCATTGAGTGAGTAGAAACTTTTGGATTTTAAAAAAATATGATTTCATGCTGGACTTAAAAGTTGAAATGGGGGGACAGGTTCTTGTATTGTTGGTAGCTTGTTATATAGAGTTAAAGGCTAGATATTGTGGACCTTTGAGAATAGGGTTGTTTATGATTGGGAATGTGAATTTGTAGATTTGCTCTTGTAAAATGGGAGTGGCCCAGAGGTGTTTAGAGGAAAAGATTAGGGTAGGAACGAACAAATATTGCTGCAGCTTGAATAAGAGAGCAGGCCAGTGGCCAGAGTAGGTATTCCTATTTCCTAGTTCCTTGAAAAGCTCTCTACAATATGCCTCCTGGAAATGCCAGCCATAATGCGAATTGCTCCTTTTGGGAGGGTGAATATTCTGATTGCATGGGGGGATGCACCCCAGAAAAAGTAGGCCATATGGTATGAATGAGTGAACATGAGCAAAGTAAACCATTTTAAGTATGTGGGGATGAACTAGCTGTTTGAGCTTCCTTAAAATGAAACAACCACTTTGAATTTTAGAGGCCACATGGTTAATGTGGATAGACCAATCAAAGTTTTGGACATGTATAATCCTAGCAATTTAGTGGAGTTGGTTCTAGTGATGCTTTTTCATCTAGCCAGATTGGGGGGACTATAGTTTTGGGGGATGTTGAGGGGGGAGGGGAAAGAAATGTAGGTAGTCTTTGCTATTGATATGGTTAAAAGGTGGCTATGGCGATAACAGACATTTGGGAAGCTTGATTGTTTACTAGTGGGGGCATTGCAGCAATTGAGTTTTTTGGACAGGTTAGGAGTTGACTCCCCGTCATCTGCATTGAGTAAGTGTGTCCTCATCTAGGAAGTTGAGCAGGTCATTAGTGAAGAGTGTGAAGGCAGGGGGACCTAAAATTGAGCCTGTGGAACCCCGGCGACAAGTGTTTTTCGTTCCTAAAAAGTTCATCCGATTGCGGTGAAATTTTTGTGAGTTTTTGTGGGGAACGGGCCCGCAAGGTTATAAAAAAATACCCAAAAATTTCAAAAAACAAAAAAAATACCAGGGCGAAGCGACAAATTTTGTTGAGTTGTTGTACGTTAGTCCAGTCGACGTTTTGTCTATGTTAATCCAATCGACGTTAGTCCAGAAAATTTTGGTGCCAAATTTGGCTTTCTTACTGATGAAAAAAGTATTTTTAACGATATTTACGGTTTAATAACTCCATATGCATCATTCGATCGGATGAAACCTGAATGGGGCGTCTTTATGGTCGCCTGATAAAGCCCTGCACCGATTGAACCGTAACAGGCGGCCGATACATTCGGTCACGTATTTTCCCAAAAATTTAAAAACACCTCAGAACATGAATTCTAAATTCCCGATACGTGGATTTTGATTCGGAACTTAATTCCGAATGGTTTTGGAAGTTTAATGGGCTATCAATTAACCAAGAGATGTATAAAAATTTTTTGGATGAGCGTAGCGAGGTAGCGAGCGAAGCGAAGATTCCCCTTTCACTACACTGGAGAAAAAAATCCGGAATGTTTTTTTTTTTTTTTTTTCTTTTTTTTTTTTTGTATTTTTGTGTGTCTGTTAACACGATTCCGGCTAAACCATACTCCGATTGCGATGAAATTTTATGGAGGTCTTCGAAATCTCTGAATTAGGAACTGCCACGTTTTTGAGCGCAATCGAGAAACTTTTTTTTATAAAAAACGCAATTTTACGATTTTTTTCGATTTTTAAAAATTTCTTCGACCTCTAACACCTACATGCTTTATCCGATTGTAATGATTTTTTCACAGAACCTTAATTTTATGAATTAAGGTATTCGTGTGAAATTTGAGCGTAATCAAAAAATTTATTCTCATGAAAATAGAAATTTTACGTTTTTTTTTTTTTTTTTAAAAATTTTTTGACTTATAACCACATGTTTTACCCTTTGAAATGTTTTTTCACAAACTTTTAATAATTAATGTACTCGTTTTAAATTTGAGGGAAATCGAAAATTTTTTTCTTAAAAAAATTGAAATTTTTCGATGTTTTTTTTTTTTTTTAAATAACGATGAATTAAAAAAAATTAAAATTTATTTTTTTTAAATTTTATTTAATTTTAAAAAAAAATCTTCGCAAAGAAATATTTTTGCACGAAAAACCAAAAATCCGCAAACACATGGCAGCTCAATCCCAATTACGCCCCAACAACGCGGGGGGGATTTAAAGCTTTTTTCCAGTGTTTTATACTTTACTCGTGGCAGTGGTTTTTTTTAAAAAAAAAAGGGGCGGCTCTTGACGATCCCTTCCTCGGGGGGGGGGGGGGGGGGGGGGGGCGCCGGGGAGGGCGGGGTCGGGGGAAAGGTACCGTTTTTTTCAAAGTGATGAGTTTGCGGGGACAAGCGTTTTCAGGAAAAAACAGCAGGGAGTTGGGGGAAAAAAACCCCAACCACAGCACCGCACGAAATTTTTAAAATGGGGGTTTTTTTTAAACGATGAGCAGCGAACGGAGTGTCTCCTTAAATTTAAAAGGGCGGTAAATCTTTTTTTCTGCGTGTGTGTTGTGTGGCGTGTGAGTACTTTTGAAAATCGCCGAATCGCTGAACAAATTGCGTAAAATTTTTAACGACATCCGGTACGCGTTTATTGAGAACTGCTAAAAAATACAAATTCATTGCGATTTAAAACCTACAAAAAATAATAAACCGAAAAAAAGATTTCCCAATTTTTAGAAATGTTTAAGACAATGTTTTGATTTTGAAAAGATTTTTTGTTTGTTATTTCCTGGCTGGAAAGTCGTCCCCGAAAGGGTCAGCGAATTTGCACGTAAGGACCCCCAATTCCGCTGTAGTTTGAGTAAACCTTGCAATTTTTACAATATTTCGTACTGGTATTTTTTTCCATTTATTGCACAGTATAGACTACACTCGTTAATCATTTAAAAACATTTTAAAAATTTTTTAATACAACTAGTATGACAAAATTTTCCCGACCGGGGGATTAAACCCCACTCTCCCACATTTCGGCTTTAAGGGCCTTTAGCCAAAGACTGGGGAAACCCAAAGTCGTAGTTAGACGAGTGAGTGAGTCATGGGTGAGTCCCCGGGAACTTGCTTTTAAGTTTGATAATTTACGTAAAATATATTTTTTTAAAGTTTATTTGGGTTGGGGGCGGCGCGAAACGAAAGGCATAATGCGCCTCTCTACCCTATGAAGGTAGGTGGGCCCTAAGGTAGGGAAGAAAATTTTTAAATGGTATCACCAAATGCTCATCACTCGTTTAAAAACGACTTTGGCGTTTCCCTATTTTTGGTGTTGGACTAAAGGGTTATGCTATTTCCCCGTATTTTTAGGGGTTTTGGGGTTTGGGGTTTTTTTCCCTCAAATTTTTTTATCCCTGAACTACCTGCGAAAGGGTGTGCTTTTCGACCGTCCATCAATTAGGGGGGTTTTTTTCCCGGTATAATTGCGCCCTTCCAAAGAATAAACCATCTATAGTTGGGTTAAGTTAGGAAAGGTTAGGTTAATTTTGGTTGGGTTTTGATACAAAAAACGAAAATATTTTAAAAAATTAAATTACCTATATGTTCTGTGCCAAAATCTCTTTTAAAAAGCCTGAAAGATTTTTCCGGGAAAAATCGGCAAAATTTTTTTACGTTAGGAAAATAGTGTAAGGGTTGTTTCTTTGAAGGAACCCCAGAAGACCCCACTAATTGATGGGGGCGAGTTAAGAATCGATTGTTTGTTTGATTGATTGATTAAAGAGGACCCCCTGGATTGTGGAGAGGCCCCAAAATTAAACGTCACTAAAAATAATGTATTTTAAAAACCGAAAACACAACAAAATTTCCTCTTAAACGGTTTTTTTTTCCCCCTTGAAGGAGCGTTAAACGGTGTTCATGATTTTATGTGAAAATTTTGCTCATGCGGAAGCTGCGGAAATTAAGAGCTCTCAGAAACACTTTTTTTAAAATTTTTTTTTAAATAATTTAAATAAAATAAATTGATTTTTACGATATGGGTTTTTTTGAAAAGTCTCAGTTTAATTTTTCGTGAATTATTTCAGCAGAATAAAAAAAAATTTGGAAATTACGATGTGGGGCGTCCATAGGGCCTATATCATGAAAAGTTGCAAAACCCGGGAAAGTTTCCTGCCCGAGCAAATAGTTTTGCCAACTGCCAAATATTTCCCATTCCTCTTAAGTGAAAAAAATTTGCAGGAGCAAAGTGTGCCTGATCGGTCAAAATTTTTTTTTCTGGAGGATGTACATTTATTAACGATTTCATATCTCAGGCAATTAACTTCACAGTCAGCAAAACGGGAAAAGGGTTGGGGGAATTTGAATAAAAATAATAGGGAAAAGCAATTTACAGAGACGTGTAAATGTACGTTTTTTGGGAAATTTTTACATATCGTTTTGCATATGATTTTTAAATTCATTATTTTTTACCAATATGCATTATTATCTCCCCAACGCCCCTGCCCACCTGTAAAAAGGCACCCCTTTCCCCCCCCCCACCCCCCTCCTTAATCCTGAGATAACGCGCGTGCGGCCGAAATAAAATTACACCCCGTAATGAAAATTTCAAAACGTTGAAATTTTAAATTGGCAGTAATCCCGATTGGCATGTGAGAAGATGTTATGAAATGTTGTACTCTCGATTAAAAATTTTTGTAGTTTTTGAATTTAATACTTACAATGTCAATTGATTAAAAATTTGAATAATATTGGAAAAATTATTCATAATTTTTAAGCCGCAAATTTTTGATATTCGTTCAAAGACACTTTTTTTTACCTCATTTCATTTGTGTATTTTTTTCGACTTCCTTTGAAACTCCAATTTTTTGTTCATACTAGAAAAAACGCCGAAAGTCATGTAAACGGAGAGTGATCCGCAGCATTTTTTTGTGTTGCATTAGACTTGATTGTTTTTTTAAATTTAAAAAATAGGGAATTTCCAAAACTCTAATTTTAACGTAGTATTTTCCCTTAATTCATGAACGCCATAAAAAAAACATTTTTAAAAACGCGAAAAAAATATAACAAAAACACAACTCGTACTATACTCACAAGATTAAAAGGTCATTGAATCTGTTATCAAAATATGCCTAGTAGAGATTCATATACTTGGGAAACGGCCAAAGTTTTTCGCTACGAATTTAAAAAACCTTTGATTAAAAATAAACAGTCGATAAAAACGGAAAGAAATCCACCGCCATCATGAAAATTATTGGACAGTGAGCGCTGCGAAGTACCCTCTAGGGCAATTTTTGGCGGCATTTATTGTAATTATTTGTCGTCTGTAGCTGTTCTTTTCGTTGCGGGGGGGCCCAAAATTTTTCTGATCCGTTTGACGAAATTTTAAAACCATTCAAAAAAACATTTGTGGGGGCAGTTTAAAATTTTCAGCTATTTCTGTCAGGGAAACCAACTACAAAAATTAAAAAATTAAAAATTTACTTTTTTTTTAAAATTAAAAGTTTTGCTTTTAAAAAAAATTTTCTCCACAAAGTTACCCAATGAAAAGTTGATAAAATGACAAAATTTTGAAAATTTTTGTTACCCCCAACATAAAATTTTTAAAAATTTTTTGTTGACTCCCAACTTCAAAAAAAAATTATGCAGAAAATAATATTTTACAGGGCTTTTCTAAAGATTTTATTTTAGGACATAAAAAAATGGATGCAGGATATATACAGCCAAATGGGGTGCATAAATAGACCTTTCTAAAAAAAATTTGGGAATCTTGATAGGTTTAAAAGTTTTGGGGTTTGGGGATGTGTAATTTTTTGCTTATTTTATTTTCCCCGCCAACTTAAAAAAAAATAAATTCTGCCGAAAAATCAAGTTTTTTTATAGCTTCATAAATTGGATTTGATTTGAGGGGCATAAAAGATGGTGCAGAACATATGCAGCCGAAATAGGGTGCATGAAAGGCCTTTCTAAAAATTTTTGGATTCTTATGCTTTTATACTTCGGCATTGGTGATGTACTGTTTTGCAATTTTTTCGTTTCGGGGGTAACAATGTTATACGCGTCCGCGGGGAAAAGCGTCACAGACAATCTCGATTTAAAACATCTAGGGGGCCCAGAGGGGCAAAGGTGGTCTAAAGGCGCCTGGCTCATACGTTTTGGCGCAGGCCCCGAAACGGTTGACCCAAAGACGCGGGTTCGTATCCCGTAAGCGTGGGTTTTTTTAATTGCTTTCACCTCATCTTCACCCCTCATCGTCTCGAATAACCTTTGTGCTTTAAAATTAGACGTTAAACAACAAAATCATCATCATCCATCAAAACAAAGGGCTCTCCTCGTCCAAAAACGACCGGGTTTTCTTAGTTAGACAGGACGGGGTGAGAAATATATCAACTCAACCAAACGGGATTTTTTCTGTATTTGTGTCTGTGTTTTATGTCTGTCCTTTTGTCGAACAGAGGTCACAAATTTCTGCACAGATTCGCGAAATTGTAAACTAAAAACCATCGTACTTTTTTAGGTGGGGTTAACAAATTCACCAAATCCGTTTCAACCCAAAACCCTAAAAAAATATAATCTAAATCAAAGTAAAAAATTGATCAAAAAATTTAAATTATTTCTTTGTTTTATTCGAAAAACGGAAGCCATTGTCGTTAATATTTTTTTTTTCAAATTTTTACACATTGATTTAGATTTTTATATTTTAAACGTAATTGCAACGGGTTGGCTAATTTTTAGCACCTAAAAGTGCTAAAGGGTTTATGTTTAAAATTTCAGCGCGATCTCTGCAGTATTGTGACCCCTGTTCGACAAACGGGAACAGGTCTATGGGTACCCCGTTTTAAAAACGTGCCCCCCCAATCACGAGAGGCGAAAGGGTTTCTACCTGTTTAGGGGTTTCGCGCCTCTCGCAACAAGGTCAACCCAAATAAAGGAAACAAACCTTGCAAATTCGTAATTACGGACAACATTGAATAATTTTCGTCCAATGATTTGTTCACTAAATAATGTTCCATTCCAGAAAAATTTTTGGGGTAAAAGGGCAGGGGAAATACAAAATGTACCCAAAATGGCGAAAGTAAAAATGCAATTTTTTTTTATTTTTTTATTTTATTGTTCCCATTTTTTTAAAAAAATGAAATAATTGATTGTTTTGTGTTTTGTCGATCTTTGCTTTTGAATGCAATGAAATTGGGATTAAATAAAATTTTGTTATAAATATTTTGTAACTTTGACAACAAATTTGCAATTTTCAAAACATTTTACACCCGAAAACTTAATGTTTTATGATTTTTTTAAAAATATTAATGCTATTTCAACGAACTCTGTAGGGGCCCACTCCTTTAGCTTTTGTGTATTTGTTATTCAAATTTTGTATGCAGTAAATAAAACCGTTTTATTAAATTATAGCATTTTTCACAATTAAACCAAATCTTTTTTTTAAAAGGGATTCCGCAATCAACATTTTTTGATAAACGAATCCATTTAAATTTAAATTTACTCAAAAATAATACGCAACGTCGACTCTAAACACTGATTTACGTCGACTCCGCGCTCGAGGCTAATTTCCCGATTAACGTAGACCGGAATAACGTAGTGGAATAACGTGCCGACTAAAGTAGCCGGAATAACGTAGACCGGGATAACGTAGCCGGGGAAAAAGAACTGGAAACGTAGACCGGAATCGAGACCCGGGATAACTGAAACCGAAAAAGTAACTGGAATAACGTAGACCCGGGAAAAACGTAAACCGGGAAAAACGTGACCGGAAAAAAAAATAGACCGGGGAAAACAAACTAAAAAAAAAAGGGGGGGACTGGAATAACGTAGACCGGTAAAGTAGACCGGGGAAAAAAGTAGACCTGGAATAACGTAGACCGGAATAACGGACTGGACTAAAGTAGACCGGAATAACGAAGACTGGAAAAACGAACTGGATAACGTAGACCGGAATAAGAAAACTGGAATAACGAACCGGGAATAACGTAGCCGGATAAGTAACTGACTAAGTACCGGATAACGAAGACTGGAATAACGTAGACCCCAATAACGGACGGAAAAAAAGTGATGGACTAACGTAGAAGGGTAACGAGACCGGAATAACGAAAACCGGGAAAAAACGTAGACCGGGAAAAACGAGACGGAATAACGTAGACTGGACTAACGTAGACCGGAATCGGGGGGGAATAACGTAGACCGGAAAACGAGACCGAAAAACGTAGACGGAATAACGAGCTGGATAACGTAGAGGGAAAAAATAGACCGGGTAAACGTAACTGGATTAAACCGGGTAAGTAGACCCGGAAAACGTAACTGGGTAACGTAGACCGGAATAAAAGAAACCGGAATACGTGACGGATTTCCCGATTAAAGTAGACCGGGAAAATAGTGGATTAAAGGGCGGTGTGAACCGGAAAACTAAACCGGGGCTCGTATTAACTAGCTTAATTCAAGGCCATTTTATTTTTTATGTAATGGAAAACCAATAAGAATCTATTTTTTCCGCACGCTAAAAGGGGGGTAATAATTCTTTAGTTTAAAAACTGTATGTTGGAACAACCAAAATAATTGTTAAATTAACTCTATTTTAGTTGGTGACCACAAAATAGTTACTCAATACTGGCAAATCGCATTCGTAACCCAGTGCTCCTCGTGGAGTAGTGGATAAGGTCGTGACTTACTAACTATATGTGTTCTCTATGTCCCAGGTTCGAGGCTCGGTCGGCGCAGGTTTTTAACAACCTGCAACCTAATATACATTGCTATTCCAGCTGCTGGCTAATTAATGGTATATGTCATTAGTGCAGGAACAATCGCCTTCATGATTAGATTAATCAAATTCATTAGGATTATTCATTTTTACCTTTATTGAATAGTTTTGCCGTAAAATGAGAGGGGAGTGGTGAGGGGAGATGAGGAGGCAATTTCCGACAACTATTTGTAAAGTTATATAAACCTACTTTTGGGATAAAAGCTTAAAAGTATACGATTTGTAACCAAGTTTTAAAGTCAAAACAACTACAGTAAATTGTTATTCAAACCAAATAATAGTTATGCATGCTAAAATAATATGTTACACGAACAACTTGTTTTAGTTGATTCAACTCAACAAACAATTACTAAATTATTTGGTTACTGTAACCCATAATTTAGCAGGCTAATAGTTTACCACTTTTTGGTGCACATAACTAAAAAATGCGTTTCACCAACCAAACAGTTTTGTGAGTGTGTTTCTTGTTAATTGTTATTATATACCTAAAAACACTCATATTAAAATCCTTATTCTATGGATTCTGGTTAACTTTTTCATCTTTTTCTTTCAAAAGGCAAGACATCATCAATACCTTAATGTCCATGTAAAATATGAACGTTGTAGCCCCTCCCGTTTGGTCAGAATCGGCCCATATGTCACGAAAATATCGCATTAAAAATCGAAAAAAAATCAGAAAAGTTGATATTCATGAGAATTATTTATTCGATTATACCCAAAAAAACGTGGCAGGTCTAAGTTCGTGATTTCGAAGGTCCCCTCCAATTTTCATCAAGATCGCATGCCATTTGCTCGGTAGAGCGCGAACAAACAGACAAAAAACAAAAACAAAAAATTATTGGAGTTAAATTTTTTGAGGGGCCTGTGAAATTGAAGTCTTCGCTTCGCTCATTAAAAAATATTGTTAATGTGTGCGTGTGCGTGTGCGTGTGCGTGTGCGTGTGCGTGTGCGTGTGCGTGTGCGTGTGCGTGGTCAACATGACGCAACTCGCCGGCGGAGTGTAGCCCTATGTGACGACGGCTCGCCAAGACATCGCGCGGGAATCAAGTACTCACGCTTGGCGCCGCGGCGCTGAAGTCGGCTGCTCTGCTTCAACATAGCACAGCAATGGGATGTCAACGTGGTTGTGGTTCACAAACTTACAGCACTCTACAATATACCATATTTTAAAAATGATGCTGTTGTAAGGCGCGTCAGCTTTTTATTTAGTTTTGGTAAAGTCTATTTTTGATTTATTGGATGAGCGTAGCGAGCGTAGCGAGCGAAGCGAAGATTCCATTTAACTACACTGGAGAAAAAAATCCGGAATGTTTTTTTTTTCTTTTTCTTTTTTCTTTTTTTAAATATTTTTGTCTGTTTGTTAGCACGATTCCGGCTAAACCGATACTCCGATTGCGATGAAATTTTATGGAGGTTTCTTAGAACTGCCACGTTTTTGAGCACAATCGAAAAATTATTTCTCATGAAAATCGCAATTTTACGATTTTTTTCAATTTTTTTTAAAAAAAATTGACTTACAACACCTACATGCTTTGTTCGATTGTAATGAATTTTTCACAGAACCTTAATTTCATCAATTGATATATTCATGTGAAATTTGAGCGTTATCAAAAAACTATTTTTTACGAAAATCGCAATTTTACGACTTTTTTTCAATTTTTAAAATTTCTCCAGCTTATAACACCTACATTCTTTATCCGATTGTGATGATTTTTTTACATAACCTTAATTTTATGAATTAATATATTCGTGTAAAATTTGTGCGCAATCGAATAATTATTTCTTATGAAAATTTCAATATTACGATTTTTTCCTTTTTTTAAATTACGATTAATTTAAAAAAAATTAAATTTAAGTTAATTTTTTATTTAATTTTATTTAATTTTAAAAATATCTTCCAACTTAGTAATGATTTTTTTCACAAAACAACAGAAAATCCGCATAACACATGGCAGCTCAATGCACCAATTACGCTCATCCAACAACGCGGCGGGACTTAAGCGTTTTCCTAGTAAATATCAGATCGATTACTTTGATGATTAATATTATGTTCATTTTTGGCATTTTATAATCGAGTAGAACCACTAGCTAATACCGCTTTCAGGTTGGCCATTACTTGAGTGTCGGTGAAGTTGGCGCCGTAGCTCCCCATCACTGAAGATCAGATATGTGACAGCATTCGTGAGTAATTATTATTACTAGGCCGCTTTGCGAACGTTTTTTTAGTCGCGTTGATGGATGTGCTTTTTTAAAAAGTTTTTGGTATGCGTGGGATCTCTTTACTTCTTCAAGTTCCATTGCAAAATCGTTTTTGTTACACTAGGATAATTTTTTGGATGAGCGTAGCGAGCGTAGCGAGCGAAGCGAAGATTCCATTTCACTACACTGGAGAAAAAAATCCGGAATGTTTTTTTTCCTTTCTTTTTTTTTCTTTTTTTTTTTCTCTTTTTTTGTATTTTTGTCTGTTTGTTAGCACGATTCCGGCTAAACCAATACTCCGATTACGATGAAATTTTTTTGGAGGCCTTCGAAATCTCTAAACTTAGAACTGCCACGTTTTTGAGCACAATCGAAAAATTATTTCTCATGAAAATCGCAATTTTACGATTTTTTTTCGATTTTTTAAAAATTTCTTCGGCTTATAACACCTTAGCTGCTATGCTTTGTCCGATTGTAATGATTTTTTCACAGAACCTTAATTTCATGAATTGATATATTCGTGTAAAAATTTGTGCACCATCCAATAATTATTTCTTATGAAAATTTCAATATTACGATTTTTTCCTTTTTTAAAATTACGGTTAATTAAAAAAATTAAAAATTAAAGTTAATTTTTTATTTAGATTAATTTAATTTAAAAAAGAACTTCAACTAAGTAATGATTTTTTCACAGAACAACAAAAATCCGCATAACACATGGCAGCTCAATGCACCAATTACGTCATCCAACAACGCGGCGGGACTTAAGCGTTTTCCTAATATAAAGTATTATTGGGTGAGCGTAGCGAGCGAAGCGAAGATTCCATTTCACTACACGGGAGAAAAAAATCCGGAATGTTTTTTTTTGTTTGTTTTTTTGTATTTTTGTCTGTTTGTGAACACGATTCCGGCTAAACCGATTCTCTGATTGCGATGAAATTTTATGGATGCCTTCGAAATCTCTGAAATTAGAACTGCCACGTTTTTGAGCGCAATCGGAAAATTATTTTTCATGAAAATCGTAATTTTACGATTTTTTTCGATTTTTAACAATTTCATCGACTTATAACAAAACATGCTTTATCCGATTGTAATGATTTTTTAATTTTTTTTAATGATTTTAACAAGAAATAGTTTTTTGATTACGCTCAAATTTCACACGAATATATTAATTTGTTAAACTAGGAAAACGCTTAAGTCCCGCCGCGTTGTTGGATGAGCGTAATTGGTGCATCGAGCTGCCATGTGCTATGCGGATTTTCTGTTGTTTTGTGAAAAAATTATTACTAAATTGAAGATTTTTTAAAAATTAAATTAAATAAAAAAAAAATTAACTTAAATTTAATTTTTTTAACTAATCGCAATTTTAAAAAGGAAAAAATCGTAATATTGAAATTTTCATAAGAAATAATTATTCGATTGCGCACAAATTTTACACGAATATATAAATTTATAAAATTAAGGTTCTATGAAAAAATCATTACAATAGGATAAAGCATGTAGGTGTTAAAAGCCAAAGAAATTTAAAAAATCGAAAAAAGTCGTAAAATTGCGATTTTCGTAAAAAATGGTTTTTTTGATAACGCTCAAATTTCACATGAATATATCAATTCATTAAATTAAGGTTCTGAGAAAAAATCATTACAATCGGACAAAGCATGTAGTTGTAGGTGTTGTAAGTCGAAGAAATTTATAAAAAAAATTGAAAAAAATCGTAAAATTGCGATATTCATGATAAATAATTTTTCGATTGTGCTCAAAAACGTGGCAGTTCTAAGTTCAAAGATTTCGAAGACCTCCATAAAATTTCATCGCAATCGGAGTATCGGTTTAGCCGGAATCGTGTTAACAAACAGACAAAAATACAAGAAAAAAAGAAAGAGAGAAAGAAAGAAAGAAAGAAAGAAAGAAAAAAAACATTCCGGATTTTTTTCTCCAGTGTAGTGAAATGGATTCTTCGCTTCGCTCGCTACGCTCATCCAATAAAGGTTCTGTGAAAAAATCATTACAATCGGATAAAGCATGTAGGTGTTATAAGTCAAAGAAACTTTTTAAAATCGAAAAAAATCGTAAAATTGCAATTTTCATGAGAAATATTATTTTCGATTGCGCTCAAAAACGTGGCATTTCTAAGTTCAGAGATTTCGAAGGCCTCCAGAAAATTTCATCGTAATTGGAGTATCGGTTTAGCCGGAATCGTGTGAACAAACAGACAAATATACAAAAAAACTATTCTAGATTTTTTTCTCCAGCGTAGTGAAACGGAATCTGCACTTCGCCCGCTCCGCTCACTACGCTCATCCAAAAATATCTCGTGGCCCAAAGACTTGCTTCTTGTTAGCAGTGTAGGTGATCGTTGTCAAGTTTCTATAGTTACTTGTTAATTATATTGTAAAAGGCTTATACTAGGAAAACGCTTTAGTCCCGCCGCGTTGATGGATAAGCTTTTTTGTAAGTTTTTAGTTTGCGTAGGACCATTATTTTCCTTTGCAAGTGCATATTGAATGCATTGTAGGTGAATGTTGTCGAGTTTCAATTGTTACTTGTTAATTGTTATTATAAACCTAAAAAAAACTCATATTAAAACCTTTATTCTATGGATTTTGGCTAACTTTTTCAATTTTTTCTTTCAAAAGGTACTACATCACAATAACCTTAATCACCATTTGAAATTTGAACGTTGTAGCCCCACCCGTTTGGTCAAAATCGGCCCAAATGTCACGAAAATATTGCACTAAAAATCGGAAAAAATCGGAAAAGTACGTTTATTTTATGGATTCTGGTTAACTTTTTTAACTTTTCTTTTCACAAGGTACTACATCACCATAACCATAATGTCCATGTAAAATATGAACTTTGTTGCCCCACCCGTTTGGTCAGATTCGGACCAACTGTCACGAAAATATCGCACTAAAAATCGAAAAAAATTGTCAAAGTGCTATTTTATGAGAAAAATTTCTTCGATTGTACCTAAAACCGTGGCACGTCTAAGTTCAGAGATTTCGAAGGTCCCCTTCAATTTTTCTCAAGATCGCTTGTGCCGTTTGCCCGGAATCGTGCGAACAAACAGACAACAAAAAAAACAACATACAAACAAACAAACAAACAAACAAACAAACAAACAAACAAAAAAACAACCGAGCTAAATTTTTTTGGGGGGTCACTGAAATTGAAGTCTTCGCTTCGCTCATCTAACTAGGAAAACGCTTAAGTCCCGCCGCGTTGATGGATGAACTTTTAAAAGTTTTTAGTTTGCGTGGGATATCTTTACTTTTGCAAGTGCTTTGTTTTTGCTGCCTACGCATTGTAGGTGATTGTTGTCAAGTTTCTATTGTTACTTGTCAATTGGTATTATTTACCGTAAAAAACTTATAATAAAAGCATTATTTCTATGGATTCTGGCTAACTTTTTCAACTTTTTCTTTCAAAAGGTACTAAACATCACCATAACCTTAATGTCAATGTAAATATGAACGTTGTAGCCCCACCCGTTTGGTCAGAATTGGCCCAAATGGCACGAAAATATTGCACAAAAAATCAAAAAACTTATATTAAAAGCTTTATTCTATAGATTCTGGCTAACTTTTTCAATTTTTTCTTTCAGAAAGCAATACATCACCATTACCTTAATGTCCATGTGAAATATGAACGTTGCAGCCCTACCCGTTTGGTCGGAATCGGCCCAAATGTCACGAAAATATCGCACTAAAAATCGAAAAAAATCGTCAAAGTACGATATTCATGCGAAATATTTCTTCGATTGTACCCAAAAACGTAGCAAGTCTAAGTTCAGAGATTTCGAAGGTCCCCTCCAATTTTCATCAAGATCGGATATGCCGTTTGCCCGGTAAAGAGCGAACAAACAGACAGAAAAACAAACAAACAAAAAAAAACACCCGAGCTAAATTTTTTGGGGGGTCGGTGAAATTGAAGTCTTCGCTTCGCTCATCCAATTAACTAGGAAGCTTCGCAAACGCTTTTTTTAGTCGCGTTGATGGATGAGCTTTTTAATTATAAAACGATAATATTAATTTAAAATAATAATAAAAACATATTAACACGGCCCATACAAAGCAATTATTAGTTCCGTTGGATCTTTGATTGTTTGTAACAAGGCTGTGAGTAAGGTTTAAGATCTCCTGTGAAGTTTTCATACAAGGCTGTGAGAAAGATCTAAAATCTATATTTTCGTGCTATTTGGGCGGATTCTGACCAAATGGGTGGGGCTACAACGTTCATATTTCACATGGAAATTAAGGTAAGGGTAATGATTGTATTGATTTTTGAAAGAAAAAGTTGAAAAAGTTAACCAGAATCTTTAGAAATAAAGGTTTTAATATTTAACACCTGAAAAAACTCAAATTAAAACCATTATTTCTATAGATTCTGGCTAACTTTTTCAACTTTTTCTTTCAAACGTCAATACATTACCATTACCTTAATGTGCATGTGAAATATGAACGTTGTAGCCCCACCCGTTTGGTCAGAATCGGCCCAAATGTCACGAAAATATCGCACTAAAAATCGGAAAAAATCGTAAAAGTACGATATTCATGAGAAATATTTCTTCGATTGTACCCAAAACCGTAGCAAGTCTAAGTTCAGAGATTTCGAAGGTCCCCTCAAATTTTCATCAAGATCGCATATGCTGTTTTCCCGGTAGAGAGCGAACAAACAGACAGAGAGAAAAAAAACAAAAAAACACACGAGCTAAATTTTTTGGGGGGTCGGTGAAATTGAAGTCTTCGCTTTGCTCATCCAATAACTAGGAAAACGCTCAAGTCCCGCCGCGTTGATGGATGAGCTTTTTACAGATTTTCGTTTGAGTGGGATATCTTCACTTTTGCAAGTGCTTTGTTTTGCTGCCTACGCATTGTAGGTGATTGTTGTCAAGTTTCTATTGTTACTTGTCAATTGGTATTATTTACCGTAAAAAACTTATAATAAAAGCATTTTTTCTATGGATTATGGCTAATTTTTTCAACTTTTTCTTTCAAAAGGTACTACATTACCATAACCTTAATATCCATGTATAATATGAACGTTGTAGCCCCACCCGTTTGGTCAGAATTGGCCCAAATGGCTCGAAAATATCGCACAAAAAATCAAAAAACTTATATTAAAAGCTTTATTCTATAGATTCTGGCTAACTTTTTCAACTTTTTCTTTCTGAAAGCAATACATCACCATTACCTTAATGTCCATGTGAAATATGAACGTTGTAGCCCCACCCGTTTGGTCAGAATCGGCCCAAATGTTACGAAAATATGGTTCTAAAAATCGGAAAAAATCGTAAATGTACGATATTCATGAGAAATATTTCTTCGATTGCACCCTAAAACGTAGCAAGTCTAAGTTCAGAGATTTCGAAGGTCGCCTCCAATTTTCATCACGATCGGATATGCCGTTTGCCGGGTAGAGAGCGAACAAACAGACGGGGAAAAAAACAAACAAAAACAACCAAGCTAAATTTTTTTGGGGGTCAGTGAAATTGAAGTCTTCGCTTCGCTCATCCATTAAACAAATAAAATTGTATTTAGAGCCTACTTACTCAGTTATAACCTCTTTCTCCATTGTTGGCCAACATATACATGGAAGACTTATGAAGATAAGGCCGTAGAATCATATACTTTCAAACCCGAAATGTGGAGTCGGTACGTGGACGATGTATGGGCTGTCTGGACACGCGGTCAAGATGAGCTGGATAGTGGATAGTAACTGTTTCTTGGAGCATCTTAACTCACAGTCATAGGATATACAATCCACTATGGAAGTTGAAAACAATAATTTGTCTTATCTTCTTGGACATTCTAATAACAAAATCAGTTACCGACAATGGGAACAAAATCACAACTAAATTAGCTACCTCGATCTATCGAAAGCCCACTCACACAAACCAATACATCAATTTTAAATCAAATCACCCGTTATCAGTCAAGAAAGGCATAATCAGCTGTTTAACCGCTAGGGCACAAAACAACTGCTCAGACCCAATTAGCTTGAAAACAGAACAACAATTACTGGCAGACGTATTCACAGCTAATGGGTATCCTAAAAAGTTAACAACTGATGTTCTAAACAGTCATGCCACTAAACAAAAACGTAAAGAGGATATACCACGCACTACAATGTCAATACTCAATACAATATATTCCTGGATTCTCTGAAAAATTCCGTCGCATCACGAAGAAGTTTAATGTCAGAACTGTATTCAAATCATCACACACGTTACGTAGCATAATTTCGAAAACAAAACCCAGCGATCCAAAAGAAGAGTCGAGAAATGTAGTTTACACCATACCGTGTGACTGTGAACAAGAGTACATTGGGGAAACATCAAGACCAGTAAAAATCCGCATAGGTGAACATAAAAAAAAACAATAGAAGGGAAGACCAGGATGCCATCAAAGTTTATTAAAAGATCATTTCTACGTGTGCAAGGAAAACATCAACTGGGAGGGGGTTAAAATAATCTTAAAAGAAGAGAATGTCGACATTAGGAAAAGAAAAGAAGCTGCAGTCATGTCATGCATTGAAAATGTAATTAGGCAGGCCACAAAAGAATTCAGCCCCATATGGCGCAATCTAGTCAGGGAAGAAGTCACTAGGGCACAACAACACGGGTGGAAGCCTCCGGAAACATAGTGAGATTGCCAGTGTGTCAGTGTCTGACGATGGAGACGGACGTCTCCGAAAATTCACACAAGTAAGTGTTTAAAATATAGACCTCGGTTAGTAGTTTAATACACTCGTCGAATAATATATATATATATATGGATTGTTGTAGGTTTTCGCGGCCCGTCATAGGATAAAAACAAGGACCTTGGGTAAAACCGCGTCGAAAATAAGGTGAACCAGGGCAGAACCTGGGCGTCCACCGACGTTTCGTCTGTACTACGTCAGACATTATCAAGGTTGACTGTGACTCTACGGAGTTTGGAGTCACAGTGGCTGGCAAGCACGCAGCGCCCGCCTTATATAGCCTCGGCTGAAGGTGCGGGGCGGCGAGGTCATATCGTGAAAAGGTGCGGGGCGGCGATGTCATATCGAAAAAATACGAATGGTGATATTGTATATGGTGATACACCAAGATATTTATTCATAAAATTAAGGTTCTGTAAAAAAATCATTGTAATCGGATAAAGCATGTAGGTGTTATAAGTCGAAGAAATGTAAAAAAAGCGAAAAATTGCGATTTTCACTAGAAATTATTTTTCGATTGCGCTCCAATTTCACACCAATATAGTAATTCATAACATTAAAGTTCTATGAAAAAATCGTAAAATTGCGATTTTTATAAGAAATAATTTTTCGATTGCGCTCAAATTTTACACGAATATATTAATTCATAAAATTTAGGTTCTGTGAAAAATTCATTCCAATCGAATAAAGTATGTCAAAGAAAGTACGAAAAATCGAAAAAATCGTAAAATTGCGATTTTCATGAGAAATAATATATCGATTGCGCTAAAAAAAAGTGGCAGTTCTAGGTTCAGAGATTTCGAAGGCCTCCAAAAAATTTCATTTAAATTGGAGTATCGGTTTAGCCGGAATCGTGTCAACAGGCAGACAAAAATACGAAAAAAAAAACATTTCGGATTTTTTTTCAGTGTAGTGAAATGGGATTTTCGCTTCGCTCGCTACGCTCATCCAACAAATAATTTTGAAATTGATCTTGAAAAAGTAATGAGATCACACACATAACAAAAACTTGTAAAAATACAGCCAAACCTTATACACACTCAAAAGAAATTAGATCTAAAAAGGGCCAAGCTCATTCTACCCTTCCACATTTGCGCATTCTTAATACATAAACGTACAGTGTCCCGTAACAGCATCCTTGAAAAGCTTGGCAAAATAGAATTTGCATTGCATGATATTACGTTTGAATTAATTAGAAAAAAAGAACTTGGATGAACTATTACGTTTAAATTAATATTGAAAATTCTATTTTGCCAAGCTTTTCAAGGATGCTGTTACGGACACTGTACGTTTATAAATTAAGAATGCGCAATTGTGGAAGGGTAGAATGAGCTTGGCCCTTTTTAGGGCGCGAATGCGGCCTTATAGGTTTGCACCAAGTTGATAGATGTATGTATGTATCCGTGTACATTTAGAGCGCGTCAAGACCTATGCATTTATTTGAGGTAGAATATTAACCAATGTAAACGAAACTTTACAGGCATGATTCCAAAAGAATACTGCATCACTTATTAAAATTTCATACTTTTGTGAGGGGCGTAAGTGTTCCTAAATGTAAGTTAAGTCAGCCGTAAATTTTTGACATTTTACACATTGCGATAGTTTTTCAACAAAAGTCTGCTATCAATTTTGCGTTATCACAACGAAACTTAAATACGACTTCCTTCTATTGTTTGTTAATAGAATGTTATCAAATAAATTTTCCTGACGTTATTAGTTGCGAATCCACGTGTGACAGAAAATATTCAGATTACGGAATCAAAATATTTGTGTATACAATTTTGCCAAACTTTACGATGTTGCAAAATTATTCCAAAATGCAGGGTGGATGCGATTAATCATGTCCAAACAGTTGTGTATACTGCCAAAAAACAATTAGTTTCTTTCAATAGTTTATCAGGGGTGTCAAATCAAATTATGTTTTGGAGCACGTTTTGATCATGTCGAGATTTTTGTTTTGTTTTTCCATGTAGAAGATTGAAACATACGTCAACGACATTTTGCATGGTGGTTTTTACTATTGTTAAGTATTGGTATGTAAATTTGTAATGAAATCTGATTATACGAAAGGCCAAAATGTTGCTTAAGATAATCGTAAATGTATCATAATCTGATCGCCCCAATAGTTTATTAGTCATTGTTGGCTAGCAATTTTGAGTTAGCTCAATGTTACTTACACAAATTTATACCTTGATTACTTGACTATAAATTGGCATTAAACTAATTCGCCTGATGTTTGTATTTGGGACAATACGAATTTTAATAAAATATTTGGAGTATGATTTTTGAGGCGCAATGTTTGAGCGTGACACGATCAATTAATTTATTTTAGATAGAAAATAGTCACCTATATCATTTATGATTCTCAAGAAGGTTATCACTTGTGTGGTGGAATAGCCTGTAATGTTGCAATAATATTGGTTGAAAAGTAAAGGCGTAATTTACTTGCGATAACCTTAAATTTCTTTTGACGAGTTCATTGTATAGATTTTTCTACACACATCTGCTTCAAATGTGGAATCATATGAAGACTTAAAACATACATCTAAAGAGGTCAACTCAGGTGCACAAAAGAACATTATGTTTTGGATTTTTATTAAACCTGGTAATTGCCTTAGGAAGAATATGATACTTTTAAACGGGCGATTTTCGTTTTCGTGTGTAAACACTACACAATTTAACGAGAACCTTGAAAGTTTAAGCGAACACAAACATCGTTTACAGTTATTTTTGTACACACTGGTTAACTGTAAAAATATATATAATCGCAAGTTTAATTCAGGGACGACCAAACAGAAGCGTCAATTCAAGCAAGGCTTATATTACTTATGTTATAATCATGTTCTTATGACGTCTTGTACGGTAGTTATGAACTACACAAGAGCATTGTGCCAAGTTGCAATTTAAATTAATGTGCGTCTTGAATGGTGGTAATGGACTACACTGCAAATTGGTTGATCTTAGGGATGCCGAGAAAGTGAGGAATGCGTGGTGCTCCCTCGCACATCAGTTATCGGCACCCAGCTGGAGCTCGCGCGAGGCACTGCCAGTATCTTCTCTTGCGTAATCACTACTCCAGCAACTGGCCATGTGTTTAGTGTCGGCTCGCTCATAAATTTTACTATAATCGTCTATATTGGGCATACCGCTCAACCAAAAATTTTTTAAAAATGTTTTGTCAATGTCAGATGATCATAAATGATAAAACTATGTATGTTGTTTTTATAAACTACTAGCTGACCCGTCGCGCGTTGCTGCGATGTTGTTGTGTTGTTGTTGTTGTGTTGTTGTGTTGTTGTGTTGTTGTGTGTTTTGCCAGAACCTTTCGCGGGAGTGTACTTCTCCGTACAAAAATATGTATACGTGTCAAGTTTCATGGTGATATGCCCAACGTTGTCGAAGTCAATTCATTGGTGAGTCCTCTTTGCAGGCACCGATCACCACGTGGAGGAGTTACAACAAAATGGATAGCATAGAAACCTTCCCCGTGAAAAAATACATATATGTGCCAAGTTTCATGGAGATCGGATGAATGGTGTAGTCTATTAGGGATGTGCGGTTCCAGGTTTTGGTTTCGGTTCCGGTTCCAGGTAGTAAAGTACTCGATTTTTCGGTTCCATTCCATCAAAATATGAATAAAAACATTAATTTATGGATTACTGAGATTAACCACTTGACAACTTAACAGGCCTATGAAAAACATACAAATATCTATAAAATTAACAGATGGCGAAGAAATGATGTGAGATCTAACTCTGCCGTTGATAGAACCGTAGTGAAGTGACGGCTGTAATGGCAGACCGACTCGGATGGCCCGTTGGGTCTTTCCAGTCACGTGATACATATGTGCCAAGTTTCATCTAGCTTACCCGTCGTGCGTGGCTGCTAACGTAATACAGTTGAGGGAGCCACGCTATAAGAACGGTCTTCCTTATCTTAATAAAACTTAATTTGTCATCAGTAAGCCTGCCATTACGCCATCAATAACAAACATGCTCCGAGACCGGCTGACAGATGCACTACACTACATTCGAAAAACATTATTGTTTTTTTCACTTAATGTGTTGCAGGCACCGATCACCACGTGTTACAACAAAATGGATAGCATAGGTAGCTTCCCCGTAAAAAAAATACATATATGTGCCAAGTTTCATGGAGATTGGATGAATGGTGTAGTAATGCATAAAGGACAAACAAACAGACAGACAGACAGACATACATTCGTTTTTATATTATATAGATTTTTTTTAGGAAAATTTTCATTGTGCCAATAGATTCACCTTTATGCCTTGCCTGTGTCCCTATAGGACGTTGTACGAGGTTCACCCTTGGAATTGAATAAATGATGACTGATAAGGTATTGGTCCAAAACTTTCATTTGAAGTTGACATTTGGCAAAATTGTGAAGGCACACTTTGTTATTCTCTTTTTTCGTGCTCTAATACACCCAGGGCAAACTCAGGGCATTGTCATTTTCACTAAAGATGGCTACCGGTTTCCCTATCGATGGTTTATTGTTGGTTTGTGGTTTATTGGCTTCATTGGTGTATTGAATCGTTAACCTAAAGTAATTTACTACAAAACATATTTTATTACGTTTATTCACATGGTATTAAGCCTGGTAATTTAGCAATCACAACACAAGTAAGCAATTATTGTTGTTACTTTCACAATGTTTTACGACTAAGACATTAAAAAAAAATAATACAAATTATTATTTTCGCTAACTTTTTTTTAAGTACTGAAAAGCTAATGTTTAAAGCGAGTAAAATTTCCAATTTAATTCTAAGTATGCCTTTGTAATTGATCGCGCCCTACAGTAAACGGCAGGAGGCCATTTACAGAGAAAAATCACAACCCAAGAATGCATGTTGTAATAGGTAATAAATTAACTTATGTTTTATTTGGATAATCGTATCAGCTAGCATCCCATTTTTTAAAATAAAGTGTTCCTGCAAAAGTTGTTTAACGCACTGATATTTTGAGGGCGTTCAGTTTTTTGTTTCATTCGCATTTTGAACAAATTAATTTGAGAAAAATAATAAAGTTTCATTACTCTGCTTTCTTCGGTAACAACAAGCGTCAGTAAGTCTTTTGTCACATTGGAACATGCGGTGGAAAGGACTGGCGCGGGAAGGCACAGCAAGAGGTCGCGCCAGCGACCTCTTGTTTAGATCTCATTTTGCCTTACTCTTATTAGTTGCCAGTTTAAAGCTCGCCTAACGTGTTGAGCCTTTACCTCTTTTATTAAAGGGGTATTTAACCGCTAAACTCAAAAAATATATTTCATTCAGGCTAACTAGTAATGAATTTAGCAATTAACAGAAAAATTATTGGGGCCACCATGACCTCCAAAAAATTGTCAAACATGACATTTTTCGAGCTAGGTCCCATTAGCAAAAATCTCCCATAAGAAATAACATGGGGACGATCTTTATGCCCCGTGACCTTGGAGGGTTTTGATCCAAAAAAATATTGGCCATTATTGACATACTCGACAACCTTTTCTGTAAATTCTCGATATTTTGTTTTGTAATTTGGGCAAGTAGTTCGGTCAAAATATGCTGATTACCAAGATGGGGTGTGATTTTGGAATGCATATTTTTGCGTGTTTGAGGGTATATTTGGGCACAGTTTCAAGACACGATGTTATAAAGGGGCATTTTAGATTGGTACTGTGCTCTAGTATCTATGTGGACCAAAAAAGAAGCAGGTTAAAGCCGATTTTGGAAATTTTCCAAAACACCAATTTTCGCCAATTTCTGGATCAAAAAAATTAAAAAATTCGTGTTAAATCACAGTAACAAGATATAATTTTTTAAACGGTCATTTAAGTGTAGTATTGTGCTATAGATCACGTGGTAAAAAATAATTTTTGGGGTTTTTAGGCCCTTTAACGATCTATATTCTTTCTGATGGTTTTTAAGAATGTCTGGTATATTATTATATAATATTAGAGTCAAAATCTTTTTGTACTAAATTGTTATCAAGATTTGATATTCGGTGGTTTCTTCCTCAAAAGTTTAATTACTCCCTGATTTGCTGTTCCTGATTTTTGGCGAACCTCATATTCGTTTGAGTAAGATCGTCTAATAAATCAGTTTTTTCTTTTCTTTTTAATGTTTTTTCATTTTTCTTTTCTTATTTTTTCTTCCCTTTTCTGTTCTGTTTGTTCCTTTCTTTTCTTTTCTTTTCTTTTCTTTTCTTTTCTTTTCTTTTTCTTTCTTTCTTCCCACTACTTTTTTATATTTGATTAATTAATTAATTGCATTTTGAATTTGTTACCAAAATTGTTGTGTTGAAATGCATTCTTGATGTAAAATTACTATTTCAAATATTTACTTAACTGTAGTTCATTGTTTTGTCTGCATCTATGTAATTAGATTTATTTTGTTGTCTTCCTTTGTAAATCAGTTTTTTAACTGAATATGGTTGACGTTAAATAAATAAATATAAATAAATAAATAAATATGAATGAACGATTAAATGTGTTTTCCTTTCCTTTGATTTATGGTGTAGATATCGACACTAAAATTATTCTTCACATTATTTTAAAGCAATGACTCATTCATAGCAATTGATTCCTCCTACTAACTCATTGTTGTTGGCCAACGTGTTAACGGTGAGACAAACATATTTTGACTGATGAGACGATCAGCCATTAAAGTTACAAGCAACCTACATAAACGGCGAAGGAGGGGGGGGGGGTCAATGCCCCCTCTTCAACGCACGTTAATAATCACCCTTGAATTGAAATAATAAGTGCGAGCGAGCGAGCGAGGGTGGAATGACACGCGACGCGACGCCGACGCTCGGTTGACATGAACGCTCTTCGCCGATTGGACGTCGAAATCAATAACAAGGTGTCTTACCGTCGACCGTCGTCGGGACGCATGCGCCGCGCTCACATTCCCTTGCCCGGGCTCGACAGGACAGGGGGCAGGGTGTGGGCGCATCGTATACTACGTGCTGACGACGTCCCAAGGACACGCTCACTAGCTCACTACACTAGCTTCAGAGCTCGCGATACCCCTCGTCCGACCGCCAGACACATATCGGGTGCGAGAATGAAAGTCTGCAACGGGAGTGCGTGTGTTTTCCGTTCGTTTGCTTCCCACACCACGGCGTGTTGTGTGTAGGCGACGGGCGCAGTGTTTTGTTTATACGAGTGATTTTAAATTTGGAACGTCTGTGCGCGAGGCGAAGTGCGGTGTGTGTGTACGGACATGGGTAGGCCTAGTGTGGCGCGATGAGCGGTGCGGTTCGACGCTGGCTAGTTGGCTAATGGATAGTAAACGTAAGACTATGGTTGTGTTGCTTGAAAGGCCCCTCTGGGCGCTTCTAACTGTTGTTTCTGTGTGCGTCCTGCCCGTGTCACTGGAGCAAGATGAAGACATACCGCACAACGAGTGAGTATCAATTTAATGCTCTTCAGGCCACTCTCGCTTTGGGCTAGGTTTTCTAATGTGGGTTGGACGAGCTGTTTTTTATTGGTCGATTTATTGACGCAAAGGACGTTTTTCTGTGACGGGAGCTGCACTCTCATATAAACCGCCTTCAATATGTCCGCCATCTTGGAAAATGTAGTATTTACTGAAATACTCATAGAACCTCCGATGAGAAGGATAAACACGATATACCGTCCGTGAAATTCATGTATCAAGTAGAGGAAAACTACAGCTTGAATTAATTTTCCAATTCTTAATGTTGAAGCAAGGGTAGGGATGGAGAATGCTATAGGCTAGAGGAAATTACCTTGGTGTAACATGTGGGGCAAGCCGGTCCTTGCTCGCAGCGATATCTAATCGAGAAACCATGATCGAGATGAAGGACGCCCTAAACGTGCATGTAGTTCACTCCGGATGAAAAGTATCAGCAACTCACTAACATAATAAAACAATAAAATTTGTAAACAAAACTGGTGAAGATTATTACTGATCGTTAGGACTTGGTCCATTTTCGCCTGCATTTGGGCATATGAATTATACCCAAGATCTGAGCTGGACAATGGACATCAGTGCCTGGTAGGTCTGGAATGGTGGCCGCACGAAAGGTTGAACACATTAACTACGTTTACATGCAGCTGTGAAAATGTATTGATTTGAATCACAAATTATACGACGTCCGTATACATGAAAAGGTTCTAAAACGATCTCAAAACCTTTTTTAGTTGTTAGACCTAATATTATATGGGTGGCAGTGAAGTGTGTTTATACAAGACGGTTTTGAAAATAGTTTTGAAATCAAACCCACGTAACAACGTTTTAACTAGAATCGGCCGAGACAAACCCAGATATGAAGCGTATAGGCCATTTACATGCTGTTTTCAAATATCTAAACGTTTTGAAATCGATTTCAAACTAGCATATTAACGTAGTAAATAACATGTTGATAAAAGACGTAAGTGAGAACAGGGGCCTTTGAGAATCTAAGTCAGTAGGTCGGGGAGTTAATTCAGGGCACGGGAAATCCTGACCAGAAGGTTTTCATCGTTTGGAATCCCGAGAAGGAAAATACAAAACGTGGAACAAATCAATACGTTGGGAAATACCGACACGCTGACTATATACTAGACAAGCCCCGTTATAGCCTTGTTAAAGAATTAGTCGAAACTTAAGATCTAACAAAACAAACTGGGTTTTGAAGTTTACTTGCTCCGTTTCAAGAACACATTTTTATTTGGGGACAATATAATGCCTCTTGCATCGTTGCTTGGACGACACTTAACTCAGACACAAACACGCACACAAATGAAGGTTTGTTAGATTGCTATGTTTGTTTGTTAGCACTTGCACAGTGGTTCAATGTAAACAACACAAGTACCCTGCAAGGCACACACAACACGGGTTTCAGGGGATCTTAGATAAACACAGTGCAGGTGTGTTAGCTTGGTGCAGGCGTCCTCAATATAAACAACACAAGGTCCTGCAAGGCACACACAACACGGGTTTCAGGGGACTTAGAAAACACATGCAGGTGTGTTAGCTTTTGCAGGCGTTAATATAAACAACACAAGTACCTGCAAGCACCAACAACACGGTTTCAGGGGATCTTAGATAAACACAGTGCAGGTGTGCTAAACTTGGTGAGGCGTATCAATATAAACAACACAAGTACCCTGCAAGGCACACACAACACGGGTTTCAGGGGATTTTTAGATAAACACAGTGCAGGTGTGTAAACTTGGTGCAGGCGTTTCAATATAAACAACACAAGTACCTGCAAGGCACACCAACAACACGGGGTTTCAGGGGATCTTAGATAAACACAATGCAGGTGTGTTAGCTTGGTGCGGGCGTCTCAATATAAACAACACAAGTACCCCCGCAAGGCACACACAACACGGTTTTAGGGGATCTTAGATAACCACAGTGCAGGTGTGTAAATTGGTGCAGGCGTCTCAATATAAACAACACAAGTACCTTTCCCAAGGCACACACAACACGGGTTTCAGGGAGCTTAGATAAACACAGTGCAGGTGTGTTGCTCGGTGCAGGCGTTCAATATAAACAACACAAGTACCCTGCAAGGGACACACAACACGGGTTTCAGGGGATCTTGATAAACACAGTGCAGGTGTTTTTAGCTTGGTCCAGGCGTCCTCAATATAACACCCAAGTACACTGCAAGGAAAAAACTAAAACGGGTTTCAGGGGATCTTAGATAACCAGTGCAGGTGTGTTAGCTTGGTGCAGGGGGGGGTCTCAATATAAACAACACAAGTACCCCTGCAAGGCACACACAACACGGGTTCAGGGGATCTTAGATAAACACGTGCAGGTGTGCTAGCTTGGTGCAGGCCCGTCTCAATTTTAAACAACACAATTTCCCCTGCAAGGCACACACAACACGGTTTCAGGGATCTTAGATAAACACAGTGCAGGTGTTGTTGGTGAGCTCTCAATATAAACAAAACAAGTACCCTGCAAGGCCACAAACACGGGTTTCAGGGGATTTAGATAAACACAATGCAGGTGTGTTATGATTATTGTCATTTTTTCATCAGCCTTAATATATTATCATACTTATGGCTGCACTTGATCAATATGCGTTCCGTGTCTTGTTAGTAACATTAACAATTGTGTTTATGGTTGTTTGTTACATTGTCTGTAGCATAATAGATTAGCTGTTGTATTGGCGTTTTTTAAACCGCATTCGAAAAATCACAAATTCGATATATTTAGGCTACTTAATTAGATTATCAACGAAAAAGATTATAAAAAATTGGACAGCAGAAAAACTTACCCCAAATTAAAAAAAATTGTAAAAAACAAAAACTGCAGCCAAACTCTCCTTCTAACGTCTTCGGCTGTGAATGCTGAGAGATTTATAGAAGTTGATCCAAGCATTTCATTCTTTCTCCCTAGTTTCGCATTGAAAAGAAGTAAGATCATTTTGCCTTTTGACGAGTGCTAACCCAACCATTTTCGTGTTAAAAAAAAGTAAAAGTTTTAAACTCAAAATCATAAAATTTTACTTGCTATTGAATTTGACACGAGAACTCTAAAAAGTCAATGGCCAAGTAATTTTTTTATGATTTTGAGTTTAAATTTTTTTAAACAACGAAAATGGTTGGCTTGGCGCTCGTCAACAGGCGAAATGATCTTACTTCTTTTCAATGCGAAACTAGGGAGAAAGAATGAAATGCTTGGCTCATCTTCTATATCTCACAGTATTCACAGCCGAAGACGTTGGAAGGAGAGCATGGCTGCCGTTTTTTTTTTTTTTTTTTAATTTTTTGTATTTGGTTGTGATATCACATCTTTTTGTTGTTTGTTTTATATCAAGGCGTGAAATACGGGACATACGTGTAAAGGTGGATACAGTGCCTTTAAAACAAATTGTCTAGAAACAAAAGCTACCATATTTTGTTTTTGTTTACAATCTGTAGTTGGCAATTTCCAATGTGTTTACTAAATTTCCTATGGTTAATGTCGTCTTGGGTTTTTGAGTGAATTATTTGTTGACCGGACTATAACACATTGACGCATAATTTTAATCAGCAATTAAAATATTAAAATTGTATTAAATACGACCTAATGTTTTTCCCAAAGTTAAGGGTGGTAGGGAACAGTGGGGGTGAAATATCGCTTGCCTCCTGGCGGATTATTATGTTTCATATTATTTTGTACCATTATGCCAAATTTCATGCTGATAACGCATTCGGTGCCTTAATGGTGAATGCTGGAAATCAAGGTAAAAATAATATAAACTATAACTGATGGGGGTTGAAAAATGTGGTTTAGGAAATAAGAAAAGGCCGATTGGGTTAAAACACATTAAAACATAATTTTAATAACTAATTTGAATTAAACATCAATTTTTGGTTAGAGCTTTGAATTATTCCAATTTTAGGGGGTGTTGAGGGTGGAATATCGCTTGCCTCTCGGCAGATTATTTTTCATATTGTTATGTACCTTCATGTCAAATTTCATGAAGATAACTCATTAGGTGCCTTCATGGTGAATGCTGGAAATCAAGAAAAAATAATATAAACTATTAGGGATGGGGGTTGACAAAATGTGGTTTATATAATGAGATTAGGCCGATTGGGTTAAAACGCTTTAGAACATAATTTTAATACTAATTTGATTTAAAATTCAATTTTGGGTTAGAGCTATGAGTTATTCCATTTTTAGGGGATGATTTAGGGGGTGTTGGGGGTGGAATATTGCTTGCCTCTCGGCGGAAGTATGTGAGTCTGAGGTACATCTAAGTGTGGTCCAAGTTTCATAGTTCTAAGATGTACCGTTTTTTCTGTAGGCTCTTATTCCTCTCTGTCAGAATTTCCCAACCCCCAACCACCCAGCCACTCAGCCAGCCGGAAGATTTTCATCGATTTTACGCACTTTTTTAACACAGAACGGGTTATCGGATCGGGCAGATTTTTTTTGGTATGTCATGGACCACATATCAGGTCATACACCGAGTTTCAAGGTTGTAAATCTTTCGGGACGGCGTGTGCAGATAGCTGAAAACCCCCCAACTCGGGTAGGAGTCAACAGGGTCGAGTTATCATCTCCTACTAGCAGTCGCGTGCGTTTGGCTGCGGTCGAACGACCGTCGTCCTAGATGTTGTATAACTAGGAAGCTTCTCAAACGCTTTTTCGGGCGCGTTGTTGGATGAGCGTATGTTTCTTAAACGAAAAACGCGTAAAATTGCGATTTTTATGAGAAATTATTTTTCGATTGCGCTAAAATTTTACACAAATATATAATTCATAAAATTAAGGTTCTATGAAAATATTACAGTCGGATATAGCATGTAGGTGTTACAAGTCGAAGAATTTTTTTAAACAAAAAAAGCGTAAAATTGCGATTTTAATGAGAAATAATTTTTGATTGCGCTCAAAAACGTGGCAGTTCTTAGTTCAGAGATTTCTAAGGCCTCCAGAAAATTTCATCCCAATTGGAGAATCGGTTTAGCCGGAATCGTGTTAACAAACACACAAAAATACAGAAAAAAAGAAAAAAAAGAAAAAAAAACATTCCGGATTTTTTTTCTCCAGTGTAGTGAAAAGGAAACTTCGCTTCGCTCGCTACGCTCATCCAATTATACAGATAAATGTAAACAAAATCATTAAGTTATCAAAACAGTTCAGTACAGAATTTGTTTGGGGTTAAATTGTTACTTTCTTGGCAGTTTTGTCTATTTTTAAATATTTTTTTTAGTAACGATTTATACATATTTTTATATGCATTTTTAAATAGGAAAAATATGATTTCTATATTCCGATTAATTCAGCTTACAGATACTTAATTAAGGTCCCGTTTGTGTAAGCGGGTAGCTGGAAAGATGACTGACATCGGTGCAAAAGTCATTTTTAAAATCTTTTTCCCGTTTGGGCCCCACAAACCGGCACAAAATTAGCTACTATAGTTGGTTTCAGTTAAGAATACCATTGCTGAGAGATCGCAGCACTGTCGTCTTCCGGCTACTTTCGCTCTGTGGCGAACGTTTGGGAAATAACATCACATGACTGCTCTGTAAAACTATTAGTATTATTCACTGTCGTTGACAGAAATTGTGCGAAAAAATTAAAAATATCAACACCATCATAAGAACAAAAATCATCTTTTCAAGGTGACGTTAGCCATTCGTTTTTATTATATTTTACTCCTTAATTAAGAGTCTTCACGAGACAGGCATGTGCTCTGACCGCTCGTAAAGCACTAAATTCATGTA
>JAMZAV010001868.1:45000-93957 GCA_024449915.1 Sweltsa coloradensis
ATTTTTGTACATATTTTAGTTCAATCAACCTACGTTCTTACCACAATCACTCCCCCCCCCCCCCAAACCACCACCACCACACATTATTGTGTGCGTGTGGGTTGTAGAGGGGGGGGGGGGGGCACATCAACAAACTTGCCAAAATATAATTTTCTAATGTTAATTATACTAATACAATAATAAGGAATACACAAATATATTCTTGTTATTGTTTAATGTATTTTGACATTTTATGCAATACTCCTCCCCCTTCATTAATTTTTTTTGTAGGGAGGGGGGGCTATATTGACCATACATATAAGTTTTTCTCACTCTAGAGAACTCACTCTCGAAGAGGTTAACATGGGAATTGGTATTAGTTCGTATTATCTACATTATGATTACTTATTAAACGAAACCGAAATTATACTTCAAAATGTTTTGATCCTATTAACCAAATGACCATTCTACAACCACTTATTCCACCACCACCAACACTTTACTAGTTACTAGTAGTGGCCAGCACTAAATAGTGAGTTACCAATATTAAATTTGTCATGTGATAGATAATAATTAATAGTTTACTGGGTGATATTTGATATAACACCCATGCTCTCTTCAATACATTAATGATTCAAATAACTCATTGAAATAATGTTCTTATAATTGTATGTCATGGTCCAATCAACCTACTGTCTCTTTACAACCCACCCACCCCTCATGTTGAAATTTTCAATTTACTAGAAGTAATCGGCACTAACCAGTGACTTACCAGCATGTTACCAAGAGTTCTACACCTTTCACCTACCTTTAAGTACATAAACACTATTTATTTGAACACCGTTATGTACAATTTGTATTGGTTAAGATAATAGCCCTTAATATGGCGTTATGTACAATTTGTATTGGGTAGTGGGTTACACAAAACTGTAACATATTCAACAGTAGGGACTACACAATTTATAAATAATGTTTACTACATGTAGAGCATGTACTTAGAAACTGGTTTCTAGTTTCAAATAATATTTTAAAATTTTCTTTTTTTAAACATTTTAATCATAATAATTATCAAACATTAATTGACCTGTAGCAATCTACAGCAGGCCAATATTGTCTTAACTAGGTATTTGAGTTGATATTCATTTAAATTCATAATTCTATATTTATTTTATATTGTTCTATATTCATTTTATATTCATCATTATTCATTTTTATATTCGTTTCTGACTACAATTATTAAAATTGTAAAGTAAAATTGTAAATTTGTTTGGGTTAGTAGGCTCTGTTTGATATTAAATAGTAATGTCTTTCATTGTTAATTTTCTCATGCTACCTCTGAAATTTTTGCAGATTTAGTAAAATTAAATTTCAAATTAATTTACTGTAGCAAACAACAATATAGGTAATTAAAATTTAAAAAAATAAATTGGGTAGGCCTATAGGGTGAAATTATTTGTACACTTAGGGGCCTACTGTAGGGTATCAACTAGCTACCATCAGAAACATTTTCTTACAATATTAAAAAATATTTTAAAAAAACATACCCAGTAATTTGTATACTAATTTTTTTCAATGATCCTTTTCCAAATTCTATCAAGGAGGTAGGTAGGCTTAAGCAAAAACTAGCTTAAATTGATGGAAATGCATAAAAACATGAAGGTATGCATACTCATTTATGAATGATATGTTTACTTTAGTCCCAACCTGTAGACAAACACATCACCAATTTGATGAAAAATTTCAATCTTTTAACCAAATTTTTACAATGCGTGGATAGCAGAGGACGGTACTACCGGTATGTACTTGGTACTATCTTGTTAAAGGAAATTGTTATTAGACATGTGTCACTAGTCTACCAAAAATAACCCATTGAAGAATTATGACAATATGCCTAAATAGTGTTTCAAAAATACAAAGCGGAAACAATTTATTTTACTTTTTTAATACAAATTTACACTTTAGAGACCGGTAGTTAGCTTACAGTGCTTACCAGTCCTACTATATCCACTAACTTCAAATTAGTTGACAATGATTTTAGGGCCTAGGCCTACTAAGAATAATTTGCTTAGCCCTATTTTATTCTGTCTTTGTCACAGTATGGTGTAACTGTAAAATGTTAGTGTGTGGAATTGCATTGGAAGTGGGTTTCATTTAAGTTGTAGGCCTAGTCATGTTGGTTTGTTTGGTAGTTATTTTTGGGCAAACATTGTTAGAATCTACAAATGTGCTTATCTTAACATGCTGACTATAAATAACCAATCAAATTATTCAATTTTAAGCAAATATTTTAGATATACCTGCCTATATTACAGAGAACACAACCCTTATAATTATAAATGTTAAAATATGTCATGTAGGAGCAATATTTTACAAGGTAAAATAATGTGTTTAATCTGGATCAAGATGAAAGGATCAGTGGCTGGACCTCTGGGCTCCCTCCAGCTCCCAGCTCCAGTCCCAGAGACTGTCCAATGAACCTCTTCACTTCTGTTAAAATTTACTACTTGTCCACATTAAGAGGGATCTTAATATTATCTTTATTTTACCATAGAGATTAATACCAACCTATTAATCTCTATGATTATACAAAATTATCCTGCTATTATATTCTACCATACCTACAAGAACCAATCATTGATATTCACTTAATATGGCAGAATGTAAAATTGTTCATGCAATTAAATAATTACTAGGCCTAGATCTTGTTAGAAATAAATAAAAGGATGCAGTTTACCTAGAGCCTACTGCTGCCAGTAGGTTTCACCGCTCATAGTCATAGAAGTAGGGCCTACTGACTTAAATTGATTGAAACTAAATAGGCCTACCTACACTGAGATACAACAAGCTATTCGTATGCGCTTAATCTTGTCACTCGGTTAGCAGCAGCCGCGAATGATCAATATACGAAAGATCGCTTTGCGGTTCGTAATGCATTAATGAGTTAAAACTTATAAAATGTACTCTTTATGAAGTAGGCATCATAGGCCTACTTAAAAGCCTAAGCCTAGACATAGCTGTAGGTGAAGCCTAGAGCTCAGGTTAGGGCAGTTGTTAGCCATAAGCCAAGTCATAGGGCTAGGCCTAGGGACAAGTCTATCGTTGCAGCCGTCTTGGCCAAGACGACAGTTAGGCCTAGCTTAGCTAGCCCAGAGGCCTATTTATTAGCAAACCTATGTAGGCCTAATAGCCAGTAGGCTACCTGTAGGGCCTATAGTAGGCTAGGCCTACCTAAAGTTACAGCTTAGGGCCTAGGCTAGGCCTAGACCTTTAGATTGGATTAGGTCCCTCCCTGGGGATAGGCTAGCTAGGCCTTGGCCTATAGCCTCTCTGCATTTCATTTCAATTAGTGATTTACTGTAAGGGCCTCATGTACCTATATTTTTGTAATAAAATAGGATTGTAGGTGTAGGCTACTTGGGCTAGGCCTTGCCCTAGGCCTTTAGCCTACAGGTAAGAGAAGAGGTCGCAACTCTTGCAAGCCAATGCTCTAGCCTAGCCTCCTAGGCCCTAGTCTTTTTAGGTCTCGAGGGCGTATAAGCAATATGAATAACGTACAGGGATTAGTTCTCTACCGTTTGCATTGATTTATAATTGCAAATCTTACCACAACAACGTTATAAAAGCAAAGAAAACGTAAGCGTAGGGCTAGGGGGGCATACTCCAACGGTCCTAGGCCTACCTGTCAAATTTTAGGTTAGATTACCTTTATTGTTAAAACAAAATGTTGCATTACATGATTTGTTTTACTTTTATTTGCAAATCTTTCTGCATCCAAAAATGGCACTCTAATTGAAATCTGCTCACAGAAACATATTTAATTGTGACTTTTACATTCGAGGTGGTACAGCCAGCTTCCGTGGTCGCCGCCATTGCTCACTAGGACATCGCTAAGACGCGCGCAGAGCTGACCTATCTTTTGCACGTCTCAGGAGTGTCCTAGCGCTAGGCACTTTCGAGAATACGGGCTAAGATTTTTTGAGAATACCGATCCGTGTCCTAAGTCGGTAGAATGGCTTAAGAGTGTCCTAGTTAAGACACGTCTTAGTTAGGCGTTTTTGAGAATCCAGGCCCTGTAGTGTGGATTGGAATACTCTAGGCAGTTCATATGTACAAGTTATCTAGAAGGCTGTGTTTAGAGATGTTGTTGATAAAAGAAATGAATGTTATTATTGTGTAAAATGGTGTCTTCTCGAATGTTGGAAGCAAATGGATTTCTTTTTGTAAAACATAATGCCAAGAAGACAACCAGAAACAATGGCGGAACCAGGAGTTGTTTTAGTGACCAAACGTCCTATTAAAATGCCTCGAGAATTTACAGGTGAGTCTGAAAGTTGGTGCGAGTGGTTGCAACATTTTGTAAAAATTTCCGTTATTAATAAGTGGTCAGATGTTGAAAAATGTGAGTTATTGGCAGTGAGTTTAGACGGAAAAGCCGCCGACAAGTTTGAGGATATTTCTCCAGAAGTAAAAATTGATTATGGAAGTTTGTGCAGGGCGTTACACTTAAAACTAGAACCACCAGAGGAAATTGAGCTACATAAAACTGCTTTTCGCATGAGGCGACGACAACCATTGGAGACTGTAGACACTTTATGTCGCGAGATGAAGAAATTAGCTGCTAGAGCCTACCCTAACATGGACCATGGTACTCGTGATGAGCTTACCCGTGATCAGTTTGTTGAAGCTTTAGGTGAAGGCAATTTGCGTCAGCTAGTACGTCAGTCTTGTTCACGAACATTAGAAGCTGCTACGAAAGTTGCTTTGGAACAAGAAGTAAATTTGCAATGTGAAAAGAGAGACCTTTGTACAGTTAGTCCTGGACCGTCAAATAGTGTTCATGCACTGGAGGAGTTGCTTAAAGTAACACAATAGCCATGCAAGCAATGACAGATACCATGAAGCACATGATGAATATGCCTGTGACGGCAAGGCAGCAAGAGAACATTCAGTCAAGGCCTCATCATAGGCCGAGATCTCAGATGAAATGCTGGAGTTGTGGACAGCCAGGACATCGACATGTAAATTGCCGTAATGCAAGACAAGCAACACATTCAAGCCCTATGTTTCAACCAGATTTTCGGGCTGAGTATCAGCCAGGATATTTCCATGGGAGTCGGCCACATCAGGAAAACTAGTGGAGGGCAGGCACACATGACCAATGTGGGGAGCCAGCCAAGAAAAATATACTCGATACGGATCATACTAGGCCAACTACAATTACTCAGAAATGTGGCAAGTGGAGGTCCTGTGTTTACAAAGGGAAAAGGTACAAAATCTTGACATGGATATTTTAAATCGATACAGGTGCTGCTATTTCATTACTACGATACGAAGAGTGGAAAGATTCAAAAGGGAATAAAAACCAGTTACGAGACTCTAGTTTGAATGTTGTCAACGCAAGTGGTGAATTCATGGCTACAAAAGGAGTTGTTGATGTAAATCTACAGATTGGGAAGAAGACTTGGGTCCACCCAATGTTTATTATGGAAGGAATTACACAGCAGTGCATTCTGGGGACTGACTTCTTAGAAAAGCACAAAGGTGATGTTTTAATATCTCAACATATGTTACGATTAGAGGGTCAAATTACGCCAATAACAATAGGTAGGCCTAACAGTAATGCAACTCATCAAATGTGTCATGTGTCCATAGCGGAGACGGTGGTTGTACCTACCGGACAAGAGTATTTAATTAGAGGTAAATTTCGAGGAAAAGCTCCAAAAGAAGGATTCCTAGAACCGACCCAATCTTTTATTGGAAAGACTGGGGTGCTAGTGGCTAGAATTCTGGTTAAAGGAGATGTTCCACACATGCCGATACGTGTTTTAAATTCAACCAGTAAACCGATAACATTATACAAAGGGACAACCGTTGGAGAATTTTGCTCTTGGACGCCGCCAGTTGAAGTGTGCCAAGTGGATACATCTGCAAACAGGTGTCCTGCTTCTCAATTGTTTAATTTTAACCTAGATCATTTATCAACTAAACAAGCCAACGATATTGTGAGATTAATAGATGAATTTGAAGATGTTTGCTCGTACGGAGCTCATGATCTTGGTAGGACTAAGCTTACTTATCACCGCATTGTTACTGGGAATGCTATGCCGGTGCGTCAACCTCCACGGAGAATACCTCTTCACCACCGGGAAGAAACTAAGAAGATTGTTGATGATATGCTTAATCAAGGAGTGATTCAGCCATCTGTGTCTCCTTGGAGTGCTCCTGTCGTCCTAGTTAAGAAGAAAGATGGATCAATGAGATTTTGCATTGATTATCGCCGCTTGAATGACGTCACTACCAAAGATGCGTATCCTCTTCCTCGTATGGGTGACATGATGGATTCATTTAGTTCGGCACGGTTATTTTCCAAGCTAGACTTGGCGAGTGCTTACTATCAATGTGAGGTTGCTCCAGAAGATCGAGAAAAACTGCTTTTGCTACATCATGGGGTGGTTTGTACGAATTTAAAGTTTTACCATTTGGGTTGTGCAATGGGCCTAGCACTTTTCAGCGTCTAATGGACTTGGTTCTAGCCGGATTGAACTGGTCTACTACTATGGTATACCTGGATGATGTTATTGTTTTTGCCCGAAATTTTGATGAACACATGATTCGTCTTCGAGAAGTATTTCAGCGTTTGAGAGAAGCGGGGTTGAAAGTTAAACCATCCAAGTTCGAACTTTTTCAAGAAAAGGTACAGTTCCTAGGTCATGTTATTTCAGCACAAGGCATCTCAACTGATTTGGAGAAAGTATCTGCAATAGCTAAATGGTCTATTCCATCTACAGTTGAGGAACTACGTTCATTTTTAGGGACTGCTTCATATTATCAAAGATTTGTTAAATTCTTTGCTGACATTGCTTCTCCACTTTATCGGCTTACTCAAAAAGGTACTAAATATGTTTGGAACGAAGAGTGTGATAGTGCCTTCCTGCAATTAAAAAATTGTTTGGTGTCAAGTTCCGTATTAACACATCCTCAGCCGGAGTTACAGTTCATACTGGATACTGATGCAAGTGGAACAGGCATTGGTGGTGTGCTGAGCCAGATACAAGATGGAGTGGAACGTGTTGTTGCATATTTTAGTCGCACTCTTACCAAAACTGAGAGAAACTACAGTGTTACAAGAAGGGAGATGCTTGCACTACTCAAGTCAGCGCAGCACTTTCGACACTCACTATCTCTATGGTAAGCGGTTTCTAGCAAGAACAGATCATAGCGCACTTCGGTGGCTTCGTTCGTTTAAAGACCCAGAAGGACAAGTGGCTAGGTGGTTGGAACAACTCGAAGAGTTTGACTTCGAGATTCAACATCGCCCTGGAAAGAACCATGGGAATGCAGATGGACTGTCTCGTCAACCCATAATCAAGTCAGATCCAGAGATTGTGTTGAATATTGATACTTCATGGGTACCAAAATGGTCAAATGAAGAACTTCAATCTTTGCAAGCTGAAGACAGTGCATTATTTCACGTTGTACATTGGATAAGAAATGGCGCAAAACCATCTTATTTTGAAGTAGCTCCAATGGGGAAAACAGTTTTGAGTTTATGGGCTCAATGGAGTCGTCTTTTGGAAAGGAATGGACTAGTATATAGGTTGTGGGAAGAAGATAATCATCCAGACAGCTTACAGCTTCTACTACCGAGAAGTTTGATCTCGGAGGTATTAAACGAACTCCATAGTTCACCAACAGGAGGTCACTTAGGGATATCTAAAACTTTGGAAAAGGTTCGAGGAAGGTTTTATTGGCCAGGGATGCGTGAGGACATAGAGTTATGGTGTAAGAGGTGCACAGCTTGTTGCAGCCGCAGAGCCCCTATACCAGGGTTGAGAGCACCACTAGTTAGCTATGGATCTGGTTTCTCCACTTCAAAGAGTATCACTTGATATACTGGGACCCTTGCCTTTGTCAACAAGAAAGAATAAGTACATCATAGTAGTGGCCGATCATTTCACAAAATGGGTCGAAGCGTATGCAGTTCCGAATAAAGAAGCTGAAACTGTTGCTGAAAGGCTAGTTACCGAGTTCATATGTCGATTTGGAGCTCCAATGGAAATCCACAGCGATCAAGGTCGACAGTTTGAATCACGGCTGTTTCAGGAGATGTGTCGGATGTTAGGCATGACAAAAACAAGAACCTCTCCGTACCATCCTCAAGGTGATGGCTTGGTTGAACGTTTTAACCGAACGCTTCTTGAAATGCTAAGCAAATAGGTAAATGAAAATCAGACCACCTGGGACGACAGATTACCACATGTAATGATGGCATATCGTTCAAGTCCTCAAGCATCTACTCAATTCAGTCCACATTTTCTTATGTTTGGAAGAGAAGTTCAACTACCACTGGATGTAGTGTTTGGCCAACCTCAACAACAAGTGGCAAGAGAGAGTGATTATGTGTTCAAACTAAGGAATGATCTTGAAGCAGCTCACCAAGCAACACGGGAAAAATTAAATGTTTCACAGAAGATTCAAAAATCCTTTTACGACCGAAGATGTGCAGGAAATCAATATCAGGAAGGGGATCGTGTTTGGCTGTTAAATACTGTTGTGTAGCCTGGACATACACAAAAATTGCATTGTCCTTGGGAGGGTCCATATGCAATTCAAAAACGTCTTTCCGACGTCACCTACCGAATTAAAGCAGATGGAAATGGACCCAATGGAAGACGTCTTCGACAGCGTATAGTTGTTCATTTCAACCGATTCAAACCCTTCTTTTAAGGGGGGGATAATGTAGTGTGGATTGGAATACACTAGGCAGTTCATATGTACAAGTTATCTACAAGGCTGTGTTTAGAGATGTTGTTGATAAAAGAAATGAATGTAATTATTGTGTAAAATGGTGTCTTCTCAAATGTTGGAAATATACATGAAATAAAAGATTAAATAGTTAATACTCATTACACACCTATAAAAGGCTTTTATCAAAACCTTTATTTCTATGAATTTTGGCAAATTATTCAACGTTTTCTTTCAAAAGGCAGTACATCACTACAATCTTAATGTACATGTAAAATATGAACGTTGTTGCCCCATCCGTTTGGTCAGAATCGTCCCAAATATCAAGAAAATATCGTATTAAAAATCTGGGAAAAAATCGTAAAAGTACAATTTTAATGTGAAATGTTTCTTTAAATGTCCCTAACATCTGAATATATAATTGTAAGGATTTCAAACGTTCCCATAAAGTTTAATCAAGATCGATGTAGCCGCTTTGCCCGGTCGCGGGCCACATATCACGAAAATATTTCTTCGATTGTACCCAAAAACGTGGCAAGCCTAAGTTCAGAGATTTCGAAGGTCCCCTACAATTTTCATCAAGATCGCATATGCCGTTTGCCCGGTAGAGAGTGAACAAACAGACAGAAAAACAAACAAAAAACACCCGAGCTAATTTTTTTGGGGGTCAGTGAAATTATTGGTCTTCGCTTCGCTCATCCAAAAAGTTTGTCTTCCCCTTTGCAATGTCTTCGTTTAACTTGACCAGGGAAAAGGTTATTTTTTATTTGAACTTTTAAAATAACTTAATACAAACGTAAGCTTAGATCGTATTATTTTAGATTTACTCGAAACTTTTCAAAATTTCGCCTACAAGCTAACAAACACGAACTTTCTGAAAGTTCAATATCGTTAATATTTGAATATCAAACTTAGCTTTAAAAAGGCAATTTTAAAAAATGATATCCCAAACATTTCAGTCAAACTATCCTTCCCTGTTCCCATTGATTAAAGCAGGCATGACCTAGACTAGAACCCTGAAACGTATTACGGAAAATTGAATTGGGTCTTTGAGCCGATTTTTTTTTTGTAAAAGTATCTATTATCTAGATACATTGCCAGTATATGTATCTATATCTAGATACAATTCTTGACCATTATCTATTATCTGTATCTAGATACTTTTTTAGGAAGAGTATCTTATCTTTATCTAGATAATATTTTTGGTTATCTGGCACAACACTGACAGTAGCATGCTTATCTACACACCGTAGCTGTTATTAACCTGTCAACATACACAGTAATACGCTTATCTACACACCGTAGCTGTTATTAACCTGTCAACATATACAGTAACACGCTTATCTACACACCGTAGCTGTTATTAACCAGTCAACGTATACAGTACACGCTTATCTACACCCGTAGCTGTTATTAACCTGTCAACATATACAGTAACACGCTTATCTACACACCGTAGCTGTTATTAACCTGTCAACATATACAGTAACACGCTTATCTACACACCGTAGCTGTTATTAACCTGTCAACATATACATTAGTAGGCTTATATACACACCGTAGCTGTTATTAACCTGTCATCATATACAGTAGCACGCTTATCTACACACCGTAGCTGTTATTAACCTGTCAAATAAAGTAGCACCTTTTTTACACACCGTAGCTGTATTAACTGTAAACATTACTTTAAACACGCTTATCTACACACCGTAGCTGTTATTAAAGTCAACATAAACAGTTGCACGCTTATCTAAGTGGGGGCTAAACATTATCAAAGTCATGTACATGGCTTAGAATAGACTGGCGTGATGTACAACCAAAAAGAAAGACATTATTTAAAATCATATGTTAGTATTAATACAGTTTATTGTAAATTATATTTATGACGTATTTTTTTATCAGAATTATCTTAAGTACATTGTAACTGCAACAGATTGAATGAGTTTTATTTTAAGAGTTAATTGTTTTATAATGTTTACTTTCATTCAAACATTATTGACGTTGCAAAAGCATTTTAAACATACGTGTAATATATCAATTCGGCGATTAAAATTCAAAAAGCACTTTTAAAGTCCAACCTAATTTTAGAATGTACCCGATTATCATTATAATACTGGGGAACGCAAAGTCGTTGAGACGATGAGGACCCTGTGTTGAGTACCCGGGAACATCCCTTTTCTCCCTTACTAAGCTTGATCTAGCCCAGTATGGGAGATACCGGGTTTCAACAATGGCTCCTCACTGCTATCAACGACTTTGGGTTTCCTAGTCTGTTGGCTAAGGCGCCCTTACACCGAATGTGGGAGAAAATCCCGGGTCGATAAGATTTTGTAGTTTATGGATTGTATTTAAGAAAATATTAAACATGTTTTGAAATGCATATAACGCAGTTTAGTTGGATTAGCGTAGCGAGCGAAGCGAGTGAAGCGAAGACTTCAATTTCACCGACCCCCCCAAAAAATAGCTCGGGTGTTTTTTTTCTGTTTGTATTTTTGTCTGTTTGTTCGCTCTCTACCGGGCAAACGACATATGCGATCATGATGAAAATTTCAGGGGACCTTCGAAATCTCTGAACTTGGACTTTCTACGTTTTTGGGTACAATCAAAGAAATATTTCTCATGAATATCGTACTTTTACGATTTTTTTTTTCGATTTTTAGTGCGATATTTTCGTGACATTTGGGTCGATTCTGACCAAACGGGTGGGACTACAACGTTCATATTTTTAACATGTACATTAAGGCAATGGTTTTGTATTGCTTTTTGAAAGAAAAAGTTGAAAAAGTTAGTCAGAATCCATAGAATGAAGGTTTTAATATGAGTTTTTTTAGGTTTATAATAACAATTAACAAGTAACAATATAAACTTGACAACAATCACCTATAATGCATTCACAAAGCACTTGCAATGGAAAAGTGTTCCCACGCAAACTAAAAACTTACAATAAAGCTCATCCATAAACGCGGCGGGACTTTATAGCGTTTTCCTAGTCTACATCAACTGTGACAATACTATGGAAAACAAAGCCAGTACAAAATACGAGTCAAGATTGCAAGGTTTACTCAATCTCCCAGCGGAATTTGGGGGTACCTTGAACATGCAAGTTTTGATAGACCTAGTTTGTCACTGCATAACTGCATTACAAATAATTTTTTTCCACTGCCTAGCAGGACTATAGACTAATAAATACCACGTTTCGAATAGCACAATATTGCGTGAAAGAGATGTATAACGCAACACACAGTCACTCCGTCGCTCACTCATGAAGAGACGCGCCACAACAGACCCTCGTTTCCACAGAACATGCTGTGGCAGTGGTTGGTCGGGTTCTGATTGCACATACATTGCACTAATCGATTTAAACACATTCCAATGAAGCTCGAACTCGCAGCCGTATATCTTGTGTACTCCGTTTCAGCCGTGTAAATAATAATGACGCATATGTTTATGAGTTACCGACAGTGTTAGCTCAAGCACGGGAGTGCACTGATTGTACTAAATTTTCAGTGTCCTAAAAAGTCAGTGTCCTAAAAACACACTGTCCTAAACTGCTTTACCGAGTGAAGAAATAGCTCATTAGCTTACTGTGTTCTTGCTGATACTGTACCAGGTGAGAGGTGGGGATAAGACACTCCCCTTCGGCAATAATTGTATTACCCAAGTCAAAAACATAGTTTTAGGACAGTGAGATTTTGGCACACTGCATTTTTAGGACACTACAAATTTGGTTCAGATTTTTAACGATAAGTTTCGTAATTTGTAGTGTCCTAAAAATGAAGTGTGCCAAAATCTCACTGTCCTAAAACTATGTTTTTGACTTGGGTAAAAACAATTGCCAAAGGGGAGTGTCTTATCCCCACCCTCTCACCTGGTACAGTATCAGCAAGAACACAGTAAGCTAATGAGCTATTTCTTCACTCGGTAAAGCAGTTTAGGACAGAGTGTTTTTAGGACACTGACATTTTAGGACACTGAAAATTTAGTACAATCAGTGACCAGCCCTCGTGTTAAGCACGAGTTTTACGATTTTTATCGATTTTTTAAAACTTTCTTCGGCTTATAACTCCTATACGCTTTATCCGATTGTTATGATTTTTTTACAGAACCTCAATTTTTTAAATTAATTTATTCGATGTGAAATTTGAGCGCAATCGAAAAATTATTTCTCACGAAAATCGCAAATTTACGCTTTTTTTGTTAAAAAAAATCTTTGACTTATACACCTACATGCTTTAATCGATTATAATGTAGTGTGTAATGTAAATATGCGCCCATGATCCTCATGTCGTCGTCGTAAAAATAAAAACAATATTACCAAGCGTGTCTGTCTCGCACACGCGCCTGAAAAAGCGTTTGAGAAGCTTCCTAGTTTAACAAGCACCACATAATATGGCAGAACAGCCCACCGGCCGCAGAGACTCCTTGCAGGAACGAGGTTGCGTTGATGGATGAGCTTTTTTGGTTGATTATATATGTCCAGTTAGTACTGTTTCGTGTCGTCATTGTCATTGTCAATACAAGAGCAAGAGTGAACCATGTCTGTCTGCCTTCAACAATGCGAGGCGACCGACTGCGATCCTGCGAGTCAGGGAGATACTGAGAACCGACACGCGTCTCGTTGTGCCAGCCGCGTAAAGGTGCTGGGCGGCGATGTCATATTGACCAATCGATTCCCTTAAAGTACGATTTTTATGGGAAATATTTCTTCGATTGTACCTAAAATCATACATGTCTACGTTCAGTGATTTTGAACGTTCCAATCAAATTTGATCCAGATCAGAGTAGCCGTTTGCCTGGTCGCGAGCCAAATATCGCACTAAAAAAATAAAATAAGTCGTAAGAGTAAGATATCCATGAAAAATATTTCTTCAATTGTACCCCAAAACTTGGCAGAAGATCAAAGATTTCGAATGTCCCCTCCAATTTTCTCCAAGATCGCACATGCTGTTTTATTGGCAGAAATAGAACAAACAAACAAAAACAAAGAAAAAAAAACACCCGTTTTTTCTTCAGGGTAAGTGAAATTGAAGTCTTCACGGCACTCATAAAAGACTTCTCGAACCTTCAATATAGCGAAATAATTGCCTATTAATATATAAATAATTATATTATTGGCGTACGCGATTTTTATGTGCTTCAATAAAACGTTTTTGACCAAATTAGACCCCCTGCCCCTATTGTCACAATTTGTCACAAAAAGTGCGACCCCCCCCCCCCCTAACCACCATGATTTTACAAAAACAATATCCCTCTCCACACACCGCCCCTCTAGTCCCAATAAACCACATACGGTAGAAATTTCGGGAAGAAATTCGTCCATTAGATCAAAATATGTTAATGATTTCATTTTTTTAGTAAAAATGAACGTAATTTTTTCACAGTGAAAAAAGAATTATATTACAGTGCTTCAGGATGTCACGGAACTGAAGTTGTACCCACATCCCCCCTCTAACCCTGCCATACATTGCCCCAAATTTTTTGTGACGCCATTTATGGACTGAAAGAAATATATAGATTACATACATAAAATTGGTTAGTTACATAAAATACGACCGCAAAACCAGTAATGTAAGTATTTATGTCATATCATTGGCAAGAGCATGTACGTGGGACCGGAGGTTCTTGGTTTGACTTCGAGTCCCAGTTGGGGTAAATCGTTCTTCGTTCTAAAACTATGGCTAGAGATCGGACATCGGAATGCGCGATAAACATATTGTTATGATCGACTCACCGGGATTAAAAATCAAATCGAATTAAAATGCCTATAAAACAAATTACTTAACTAAACTATATTCATATTAATATATCACCACAATTTATTTTCTAGCAAAATAACACCAACTGATCGTTATTTTGTATTCCCTTTCGAACAAAACTCCAGTGTTACGAAGCAAAAAATGAAAATTAATTGTCGTACAATTTGACATTTCGCCGCAGTACACAGAAAAACACCTCGTCTGTTTTTTGTTTTGGTCGCACGATTCATCCAGACAGTTTACTACTTCTTACTAATTTAGGTCTCATTTTTACCAAATTATTAGAAACTTTGGAAATCTCTGAACGTGGCTCTGCCATGTTTTAAAATTTAATATAAAATGATTTTTCACCAAAATCGCGCACTTCTACGGTTTTGTCTTCACTATCTATCAGAAAACGTTTAATCCGATTTTAATGGAAGTTTCAAGAAAACTTCTTTGGGTGCGGATGGGAAAATGATGGTGGGAAAACTATTGCTAAGCATCTGCTATCAATGAATGTTGATCAATGGCCCTGCCGTGCAGTTGACATTGACAACGTTATCAATTTCTTGATTTGGTTATTCGGAAAACACTCCCGTAGGTTTTCTGATTTCCTATTTTAAATATATTATTCAAGGTGATTGCGATCTCGATCCGCCTGTAACACGGTAGGGAGGATGCAATTATTAATTGAGCGAGCGTAGCGAGCGTCTCCACTTGACTTTTATGGCTCGAATGTCTGTTTTTTTTTCTTTGTTTTCTTCTTCTTTTCTGTTACTGCTTCGGTACAGGTCACACCGTTTCTATGATCGACCTGAAATTTTGCACACATGTACATACCACCTATGCGGGTTGCTGTATAGTTTTTGGACAAAATCCGATAGTTGGTTATAAAAAATAAAAAATAAAATAAAAAAATAAAAATGTTCCAATCGTTATGAAATTTTGCAGGGTCAATAAGTACAACATTATCTCCTATTTTACAAATTTTCAGCTAAATCGGTCAATACCTTAAGTAGCGTAGATAGAAATTACATTTTAACAAAAGTAACGTTACCATGGCAACGAAAAGTCGCACGAGAATTCTGGTCACTATGCACTGCTACCTAGAAGTAACTAGGAAAACGCTAAAGTCCCGTCGCGTTGTTGAGCGAGCACCGGTAGGTGCAACACGACCCGAGTACGTCATTCCCTTAATGTTACATACCAATAAGTCTTTAAGGTCTTGACCGATTTAGCTGAAAATTTGTAAAATAGGAGAGAATGGATAAAATCCACCGCCATCTAGAGGACCTTGACATCATTTCTTTGGGAAAACTATTTTAACTCTTTGAAAACAAATAATTGAGCGAGCGAAGCGAGCGTCTCCACTTGACTCTTATGGTTTGAATGTCTGTTTTTTTTTCTGTTACTGCTTCGATACAGGTCGCACCGTTTCTTTGATCGACCTGAAATTTGGCACACATGTACATACCACCTATGCGGGTTGCTGTGTAGTTTTTGAACAAAATCCGATCGTTGGTTGTAAAAAATAAAAAAATAAATAAAAAAATAAAAAAATAAAAATGTTCCGATCGTTATGCAATTTGGCTGGGTCAATAAGTTCAACAATCTCTTCTATTTTACAAATTTTTAGCTAAATCGGTCAAGACCTCAAAGACTTATTGCTTATCACTAGGAAACGCTCAGTTGGACGCGTTGATAAGCGAGCACGTGCTATAGCTAGACCCACATTGCACATTTTTTAAATTTTAAAATTAGCGACGTTCGCTGTCCACAGGGCCATGTTTCCAATATTATTTTTTTTGACAAGGTATTTGGGTAAACCCGTGTGTAAACCTTTACTTTGTGGATAAAATCCACCGCCATCTAGAGGACACCTTGACTCCTTGGGAAAACTATTTAAACTCTTTTGGTGACAAATAATACACTGCATCCTCGAAAGTATTTTGATTACTTCTAGGTGGCAGTGTCATTAGAAACTTCGCGCGTCTTTTTGTTGCCATGGATCGGTTTCTTTTGTTATAATGTAATTTCCATCTACACTACTTATCGGATCAAAATAAAATTAACATATTCGTGACCGGACGGACATTCTAAAAGATTTGGCCACCTCAGATTTTGTCGCCGGTTAGTTGGAAAAAAAAAACTTTCGATTAACTTTAATGTAACTTTTTAACTTTTGAACGATTTTGCCCCAAAACTAATGGCAGCGCCTCCTCGGCGTTCACATCACAAGCGACCTCCGATGGAACGTGCACACCGACATCGTGCGCACCCCAAAGGGGTTGCAGGTGCTGGGTTTCGCGGCCCGCAACCTGCACGGCTGCACGCCCGCGTCAAGAGGATGGCCCACCTGTTGCTAGTCCCAAACCCTCCATGAAATTTCGGGCTTCCCGCCTGGCACCCAAATACCATCGAGAACACTACAAAGCTTTAGAGGGTGCAGAGAAGGGCGCTGCATTTCATACATGGCCGTAACCTCCCCCCACCCTGTGACCAGATGCAGGTTATGCCAATGACCATGCACCTGCAGTACACCGATCTGGTGTTTTTTAAAAGATGCCTCAGTGGCGCCACTGATTTTGACGTGTGCGCGCGCATCATCCAGGGCCGCGTGTTGAGAGGCGACGATAATAGGCCACCCCGCCTCCAACCCCCTCCGGCCAAAGGACTGCTCGGCCGACGTGCTTTTTCTTTCCGGGTAGTTAACCAATGGAACGACCTGCCGCCCGCCCTCAAAGACTGCTCAGTGAGTCATTTCCCTTCCCTGTGCAGGGAGCACTTATGGGAGAACCAACTGCATGTGCTAAATTAGTTAGTTTCACGTGCTTCATCAAGGCTCTTCGCGGCACAAGATTTCCACAGATTTTGAGTGTTTTAGCAAGATATTTGCTAGCGTCGACGCCGTTTCTTGTTGCAATTTTAACAAACAAGAATAAACAAAAAATAATAATAATAATAATAATTCAATCGAGAACAAAGCTTGCGGATGGTCAAAATTTCAACTCGATCCGAGCCTCCGTTCGAACGTTATGGCGAGACATACAAACAAAACAAACAAACAAACAAACAAACAAAAAAACAAAAAACAAAAAAAAACAAAACCAGTGACTAATTTTTCCGGCAGAGTCAAATGGAAACGCTCGCTTCGCTCGCTTAATTCAAAAAATGATGTTAAAAAATCAAGGAGGCAGTGAAAATACAAAGATACACTTTAGAAGGCATGGCGTGAATTATTACAATGTCAATATACAGTTAGGCCTACACTGTGTGGTGGGCCTTATGGGAATGTCGTACTCGGGTCATGTTGCACGTACCGGTGCTCGCTCAACAACGCGTCCAACTGAGCGTTTTCCTAGTGTAACCATATGTAACTATGTATGGAAGCATGTACGTTTCCTGGTAAAGTTCGCCCCCCTGGAAAAAAAGACTTCCGACGCGCCTGTGTATTTATTTGTGTATTTACTACTAGGAAAACGCTAAAGCCCCGTCGCGTTGTTGAGCGAGCACAGGTACGTGCAACACGACCCGAGTACGACATTCCCATAATGTTACATACCAATTAGTCAATAAGAATAAAAAATACAAATGGGTTTGTCGATATCTTAGGGTAGATTATTACAATTGACCTTTGACCTATTAACAAGGAATGAACCGGATTAGCGTAACTAGGAAAACGCCAAAGTCCCGCCGCGTTGATGGATGAGCGTTTTTGTAAGTTTTTAGTTTGCGTGAGACCACTTTTCCTTTGCAAGTGCTTTGTGAATGCATTGTAGGCGATTGTTGTCGAGTTTCTTATGTTACTTCTTAATTGTTATATTATAAACCTCAATAAAACTTATATCAAAACCTTTATTCTATGGATTCCGACTAACTTTTTCAACTTTTTCTTTCAAAAGGTACTACATCACCATAACCTTAATGTCTATGTGAAATATGAACGTTGTAGCCTCACCCGTTTGGTCAGAATCGGCCCTAATGTCACGAAAATATCGCAATATAAATCGAAAAAATCGTAAAAGTACGTTTATTTTATGGGTTCTGGTTACCTTTTTCAACTTTTTTTTTCACAAGGTACTACATCACCATTGTCCATGGAAAATATGAACTTTGTAGCCCCACCCGTTTGGTCAGAATCGTCCCAAATGTCATGAAAATATCGCACTAAAAATCGAAAAAAATCGTAAAAGTGCGATATTATTCATGAGAAATATTTCTTCGATTGTACCCGAAAACGTGGAACGTCTAAGTTCAGAGATTTCGAAGGTCCCCTTCAATTTTCATCAAGATCGCGTATGCCGTTTGCCCGGAATCGTGCGAACAAACAGACAAAAAAAAAACAAAAAACATTGGAGCTAAATTTTTTGAGGGGTCAGTGAAATTGAAGTTTTCGCTTCGCTCGCTACGCTCATCCAACAATTTAGGATTTTGTGATAGAAGCGTGAATTTGGACTCAAACAATTATAATAATATTCTGATCAAATTGCCAAGATTAGGTTTAGGGGTTGGGGTGACAAACATTTGAGGTGGGGAAAAAGTCATAAGTCACCGACTATAATAATAATAATAACAAACTCAAATTTTGGAATATGGTTGCTTGAAGTTTGCATAATTTTTAATAAAATCATACGTATAACCTCACTTGAACATTTTCTTAGCATATGGACCTTTGACCTCTGGGTACTATAATAGCCAAGCCAAAAACGAGGGAGATACAATGTCATAGTGGCTCAACTGCATAAAGTGGCGAGATCTAAAAGTGTGGCCGAACCCATTATTTTGTTTAAAATAATAAATATGTTTATTCATTATAATAAACCAATAATTTATCTATGTCCATATTATTATACAACTATAATTATGAAATAAATATATGAACAAAAATAACATAAAACATTAAATAAATATATTGAAACATTTACATACATACATTTACATACATTTGTATAATATACTCGTGCTTGATCAGACTTCAGAGTACTTACAACTCAATTGTGAGGAAAAACGAAGACATTGACATTCACCACTTAGAATTAAACTGTTTTAAAACTACAATAACAATATATTTAAGATAGGCTTATTTTGCAATCAAGTAGGGGCCTAAATGGTTAACAACTGCATAAACCATGTAAAGACACACGCGCACACACACATCGCATACTCACATTCACATTCACACCGACACACACACACACACACACACACACACACACACACACACACACACACACACACACACACACACACACACACACACACACACACACACACACACACACACACACACACACACACTAACATTTCCAATCGCAATGCACCCATACACTCACTTCATACACCCACAGTCACACGTCACAAACATAATTATTTACATATTTAATTTATTATTTATTAATTTATTTATTTAATCATAATGTCAAGCAGTAAGTTTACACGGCCTTTCTTATTGTGTGAACTGTATTTTATTATTTTGTACTACTTTTTTTTAATATATTACATTATTGTAATTTAGACTTAAGATATATTATATCACACTTGTCTCCCTGTTGATGATAAATAATAAATAGAAAATAAATAATAATAATAATGTGGAAATAGCAAAATTAACACACGCCATTGAAAATTAAAAGCTTGGTCGATGAATGTGCATTGGTTATGTTTGGGTTAGTCATTGACGACAACTAAGCTGGGCCCGGTGCGCTTCCGCGCACCTAGATTGGTGTAGGCCTAAAATTGAAAAAAATGTATCGTGTGACCAGTCTTTTGGTCACTAATTATCCCTAGAATAAAAATCAAGAGCATTTTAAGAACTTATAGTTATTCTTCAAAGTAACCTTTAGTTATGTTTTTATTATTTGCTTATTTATTTAACGTTTATCCAATTCAGTTGCAAGAACCGATTGAAAAATCGGCACTTGTCTAGGCCTCTCTACCTCTCGGGTATTCGTCTCTATGCTCCTCTATCTCTGGGGATGCCTCTATAGACTTCTCTCCCTCCTTTGGAGATACCTCTCTATAGGTATCTCGATCTATCTCTGAGGAAGCCTCTATAGATCTCTCTCCCATTCTCTGGAGATACCTCTCTATAGGTCTCTCTATCTCTGGGGATGCCTCTATAGACCTCTCTCCCTCCTCTGGAGATACCTATCTATAGGTATCTCTATCTCTGAGGAAGCCTCTATAGACCTCTCTCCCTCCTCTGGAGATACCATCCCTCTGGAGATACCTCTCTATAGGTATCTCTATTTTGAGAAAGCCTCTATAGACCTCTCTCCCTCCTCTGGAGATACCTCTCTATAGGTTTCTCTATTTATGAGAAAGCCTCTATAGACCTCTCTCTACGTTTATATACAAAACGAACAGAAATGGCCCTAAATTTGACCCTTGTGGGACACCAGAGGTCACGCATACACTCTGCCATGGAGTGCTCAGAAATTACCACCACGGTTTGCTCTCTACCCTGTTAGAAAAGCCATTAGGCCTAATGCCAAACCATTTAAGGAAATGTGAAAGTAATGTATGATCTACGGTGTCAAACGCTTTTGTAAAGTCCAAGTAAATATGACATTATTTTCATATTCAGAGATATATTGTAAGTAAAATTTTCAAAGTTAGTAACCGTAGACCGTTTCGGTACAAACCCGTCCTGGGAAGCAGCAATATTGTCAGACACATGATGCAGAATGTGCTTGTCAAGGATTGACTCAAATACTTTAGAAAATGTGGACAAGTGAGTTATCGGACAATAGTTAGCAACCTTATAACGACTACCCTTTTTTTTAGAACTGGAATTACTTGCCCTGTTTTACATTTTGATGGTAACACCCCTTTTATAATTTATAAAAGGGGTGTTACCAATAATACAGTAATTACACAACACTGACATAGGCCACGACAACGACTCACTGCACCGCTTTAAAATGTTGATAGGAATGCCGTCTGGGCCAATAGCTTGACCACACTTTTTACGCAGTGCCACCTCCACATCATTCACAGTTACCGTTATAATTAAAGAGCCAAGACTCTCAGCAGGGTAAGAATGCTGAACGTTCGTACCAGTAGACGTGTTAGGTGTTCTACTGAGGATGAATTGTTTGAAAAATTCGATTCACAATAAAATTGACTTTTTAAAATAATTTATTTGTATATTTTATTGACCTTGTAGCTGGTGATAATAGGATAATCGCTTAGTTCTGTTAACAAAATATATTCTTTGTTGGCAATAGGAAAATTAAAGTTAACTAAAAAGACAGGAAAATATTACTCTTTGCACCACAAACGCTCATCCACCAACGCAATAGTTAAAAGCAATCGCAAAGCGGCCTATTACCCACAACAATTTAAAACGCCAACATCGTTTTAAAATTTCATTCTAGCTAAACATTGAATAAATAAATTGAACAAAATGTTGATCCTTATCACAGTGTAATACTATATGTCAGATGGCTGCATGAGCCGGGAGATAATATGTAAGATAACATGGAATAGAAAGCTTGGTATAACATTTCACATTTCACAAGTTATAGTTTTTGTTGGTTAATTTCTAATTTCACAGTTGAGTTAGCCCGTTGAGAGAGGGCTGTGAGCAGTGAGCAGGGAAGGGTGCGCGGGTTGAACTTCTCAAGCACACACACAACGAGCGAAGTTGGCCCGTAACAATAGCGATGAAAAGCAGATAAAACGCATCTCGGTTGTGTTCGCCTCGATTCTAAATCCAAGCCTTAAACAACTTAATATGAGCGGAAAATTGAAAATGAAAAGTTAACAACACCACGAAGAAAATATATTCATGACTTAATTCCGTCCATGGATTTCAAATCCATCCACTCTGTAACTAGGGTACCGGTAAGCATACACGCTTTTTACTGACTCACCATGCAAGCTATCAAACTGGGTCGGCAACGCGTCTTGCTCTACAACACTAAGGGCGTCGGCAGGATTTTTCGCAGAGGGAGGCATGGAGGTTATAATACATAAACAAATAATTTATGTGCAATAGATGTGGTAAAGTTGAAGTGTTTGTAGAGAATTTTGATAGTTTCACATTTAAATTGCTAATTTCAAATTTGTTTACAGAGTAACATTTATTATTTTGTGTATATTGTATATTTTAATGAATTAGTATATGTTTTCTATCCATTATGCTTTGATTTGAACTTGTGGAGTTTGTACTCGGTTGCAGGCATCCTGAAACGTATCTCAGTATTAATAAATGTATCTGTCCTCAAATCGGTTTACTACTCATACATACACAGCCACCTCTCTTATTTAAATATAGTATGGGGGACATCTTGCAGATCCAATATAAGCCGCTTGGCCATTATTCAAAACCGAGCTATTCGTAATAACTTTAATTACACAATGAAATTGCATCGTGTGCACATGTACAGTCAAAATAAAATACTGCTACTCATTAGCCTTCACAAATACCAAACATTATCATTTATACACAACATGCTTCATAGCTACTGTATGACAAATCTATCGTTTCAACTGAACAGGGATACACATGACCACTATACCCGTGCTAGAAACAATCTTCACATTAGACATGTCAATACACTAAAGTTCGGGAAATTCAACATCAACTTTCAAGGATTTATGCTATACAATAAACTACCAACCTCAATAAAAAACCTCAGCAAACAAGCTTTCAAACGTGAAATAAAATCTAACCTTTTATTAAATGACATTGAAAAATGCTTCACTTAGAATTCTAGCTTGACGTTACCAATTGTAAAAACTAAGTTAGGCCTTGTATAGACCTATAAGTATATAGATTTCTAACATTGTTTATATTCCTCAGTGAGATGGGCGGAGGGCGGAGGCCTACTTGTTGTATGTCAAATTCTGTATTGTTGTGCTACTGGCACTGTTGTACTTATTTTTAGGCAGTGATCATACTGCAATTAGATTTAATTTAGACTTAAGTAAGTATAATTAAAGTGAATAGATATTGTATGAATTGAATGAATTGAATAGTGCAACTAAATGTTAAATTCTGTATTATCATCTTGAATTCTTGATGCACTCTTTGCACAAAATATTATTATTCTGTATTAGTATGCTACTGGCACTGTTGTGCTTATTTTTTAGGCAGTGATCATACTGCAATTAGATTTAATTTAGATTTAAGTAAGTATAATTTAAGTGAATAGATATTGTATGAATTGAATGAATGTTAAATTCTGTATTATCATCATCATCCATGTAACTCAATAATTAAGTTTTCTACAACTAAAAGCCACTGTAAAGAGCGCAAGCTCAGTTTGGTGAATAAAGCAATTGAATTGAATTGAAATTATAATAAATTAAAATAAAAAATTCGATGACACCAACAGATTCTTTATGCCAGTCGGTTTGAACATGAAGTTTGGCGGTATTGTTGAAGTCATTTAATTTCATACAAGGCCGAGTTATAGAAGCACCTTGAACTCCATTTGAAACCTTTGGTCTGAACAGTACACAGTTTTTACAAAGTGGTCCGCGAGTGACACCCTAGTAGGCTACAACCATGGATATTGTGATAACCAAGCTAGCCGAAAATTCCTCTTGCCTACAGCGTCTGATGAAAAGTCGTAAGTGGATGGTGGTCCCTTTTTATTTTCATTTGTTAATTTATTGAAATTGTGATCGTTTGAATAATTGTCTACGTCGAGGGGGACGAAGGACTGAGATTGAAACTGTGTTGCACTTGTATATCAAATCTAAAAACAAAACAATACCTACTCTATTACCTCACAACATTGGCAAGTCTTAAAATGAACTAACCCAAACACTGCATTTAAATTACGCTAAGATACGAATTAAAACAACTAAGTAGGCATAATCGATCCAACTTTCAGCTATTAGCTATAGGAACAGTTAACATCGCCTGTGTCTACTTGCCGCTAATTTAAAAGTGGGGTAAATTACGTAAATTTAATGCCTGAATTGAAATTCCAGGGGGGGGGGGGAAAGTGCTACGCCGACGCCCCTGTACGACACCAACAACCCCCTCTACTACTGACCATGCCACTATCAAACTGGGTCGGCAACGCGTTCTGCTATAGGCCTACGACAATTTACTTCTTTGGGTGCGAAACTTTGAGAATCGTGTGAGCGCAGTGACGTAACTAGCCCTTGCTTTGAGGGGGTTGGGGTGGGTGGAGGGGCGAACTGTTTTGAACATTGGTCAGCACGACTGGTGAAAGGGGTGTGTGGTTTTCCCATTCAGTCAGATAACTGATGTAAGCTATTCTCGTAGAAATCGATATTTAATATTATTAAGATGGAACAAGTGATTTTAAAATAAAACATTATAATGCTCAACTGGGCATACTGATTTGCATTTTGCACGTATAGGCATACAGACTACTTAAAATAAAATAAAATAAAATATTTTGCTCATTCAGGAGCAAATATAACAATTTAACAAAAGAATATTCATGAAGAATAGGCCTACTATTTATGAAGACAGTGTTGTGAATATTCCTGGCCTTTGGGTTTTGTCAACAGCCGCTAATATATAGCTAATTTCGATGTAATCACAAAAAATCAAAAATGTATGTCAAAATTGCAAAATAAGATACATATCTCAATATCTCTCTATAATATATCAGTTCACATCTCATATCAAAGAAATGTGCCACTCGCCTCCTTGTAACCAAATTTGGGAGGTTGTCGCCAACACCCCTCCCCCCCTTCCCCCCGTAGTTATGCCACTGTGTGTGCGTGACCTGTTAGATGAGAATTAAGATCGAGTTTTAACTTTGAAGATGCTTTCCATTGAAGAGACAATTGCTTGGAAGTTGGCTCCTCCTTTCCTTGGCACCTGGAATCGATCGGGCGTCTCGCTTGGCGTTGCTATCGTCCGGCTTAAGACTGCATGCGTCAGGGTTGGGTGGGTTTCCGAGTCTGTGGCAGTGGGTTTGCTCCTTTCCTTTACACTACTCCAGTTGGCTTCATAACCTTAGAGAAGAAGTCCACGACAATTATTGTTGTAGATACTATTATGTTATAACCTTGGATAAAATGTCAGCGACCATTTTTGTTGCAGTACTATTGTTTTATAAATCTTGAAAAAAATGACTTTATGTTCAAAATACTACTATATAACCTTAGGGAACATGCCAGCGACTATTATTGTTGTAGAAACTACCACGCATACAAAAAAACTAGTAAAAATACAGCTAAAACTTACACTCTCAAAGGTAATGAGATCTAAAAGAAGTGCAAAGCTCATGTACCCTTCTACATTCGCGCATTCTTAAATAAACGTACAATAACTACATCTAACTACATCCTTGAAAAGCTTGGCAAAATAGAATTTGAACTATTAATTGAAAGGTAGGGCCTGTAGTCCGTGGAACAAGCTGCTTCAACTATAAAAACATTTCAAAGCCGGAAACCAGCACCTTAATTTAGGAGCTGGCAAAAGACATATTTTAGAATATTATTTTTACGGGGGACACGCTTGGTAGCAAATAATTGTCACCTGTCACGGCGTCCTCAAGATTGCCGCCAAAATCATTCTTAAAATTGCTGTTACTCAAGAAGTAATCATTCGGATTTGAATAAACCAGGTATTGGTTTATTGGGTTTTTAGGATGCTCTACAAAAGATGTATGTAGAAATTTTACCATAAATGCAATAGTTTTAATTATATTTACAATGTTTTACAATTTATTGCAATCAAAGCACTTTTTAATAAATATAAATATATATATATATATATATATGTGTGTGTGTAACCATCTTTAAATAATTTAATTTAATTTTTTCGGTTTACCACGTATATATTGTTTAATATTTAATCTGACGTTTCGATTGGATTTCACCAATCTTTGTCAAAGACAGTAAAGCCACTCAAGTAAAAACCAAAATACAAAATCACTTCAAGAGGGATCGAAAACAAAAACACAATAATAACATAAAACAAACATAATAAACAAGGCAATGCAAAGAAGTTAACTAACAGGAATATTATAACATGTGGAAAGAGTTTAGAAAAAACATTAGTCCGGATGTTAAAGGGGTATTTAACCGCTAAACTCAAAAAGTATATTTTATTCAGGCTAACTAGTAATGAATTAGCAATTAACAGAAAAATTATTGGGGCCACCATGACCTCCCAAAAAATTGTCAAACATGACATTTTTCGAGCTAGGTCCCATCGGCAAAAATCTCCCATAATAAATAACATGGGGACGATCTTTAGGCCCCGTGACCTTGGAGGATTTTGATCCAAAAAAATATTGGCCATTATTGACGTACTCGACAGCCTTTTCTGTAAATTCTCCATATTTTGTTTTGTAATTTGGGCAAGTAGTTCGGTCAAAATATGCTGATTACCAAGTTGGGGTGTGATTTTGGAATGCATATTTTTGCGTGTTTGAGAGTATATTTGGGCACAGTTTCAAGACACGATGTTAAAAAGGGGCATTTTAGATTGGTACTATGCTCTAGTATCTATGTGGACCAAAAAAGAAGCAGGTTAAAGCCGATTTAGGAAATTTTCCAAAACACCAATTTTCGCCAATTTCTGGATCAAAAAAATTAAAAAGTTCGTGTTTAAATCACAGTTACAAGATAAAATTTTTTAAACGATCATTTAAGTGTAGTATTGTGCTATAGATCACGTGGTAAAAAATAATTTTTGGGGTTTTTAGCCCCTTTTTTTTAAATATCATGAGAAAATTTTAAAAATAAAAAAACGTAAAATTGCAATTATCATGAGAAACAATATTTGATTGCGCTCAAATTTCACACGAATATATTTATTCATAAAACTAAGGTTCGGTGAAAAAATTATATCAATCGGAAAAAGCAAGTAGGTGTTATAAGCTGAAGAAATTTTTTTTAAATCGAAAAAAATCGTAAAATTGCGATATTGCGACGACGTCTATGCCATTTGGCCCCATGGTGTGGACAAGTTGAATGATTTTCTTGACTATCTAAATGGTATCCATTCGAATATTCAGTTCACCATGGAAGTAGAATCCAACGACTCACTTGCTTTTCTCGATGTCTTGATAATAAAGAATGTTGATGGCAGTTTGGGACACACAGTCTACTTATAGAAAACCCACCCACACCAACCGGTATTTGAATGCTGCTTCTCACCACCGTCCTTCACTGTTATTTTCAGTGGTTAACACTCTAGTCACCCGGTCCAGGAATCTTACTGACAAAGCTCACTCAAGAGAGGAATTTGACAAGCTCCGTGAAGCTCTATCACTCAATGGTTACTTGGACCGAGACATAACCAGAGCGTTTAAACGGGAACTGAAGAAATCTGAGGATGATACTGAGGACAAGGAGAAACCACGGTCAAAAGCTTTTCTTCCATATGTCAAGGGTACCACAGACGTCATAGGTAGAATCCTCAATCGTAAGAACATCGAAACCATTTTCTCCACTGACAGAAAAATCAGCTCCTTTTTGAGAAGTGCAAAGGACTCTGTTCATCTGGAAGAAAGAGGGGTTTATGAGGTTCCCTGTGGCAACTGCGATCAAACGTACATAGGCCAAACAGGCAGACGCATAGCAGTGAGGATAAATGAACACTCTAATGCTGTGAAAGCAGGTGACAAGAAATCAGCCCTGGCTCAACATGCTAAAGCTTACTCGCATGTGATAGATTTTGACAGAACAAAAACTATTTGCCCTGTACAACAGCTCAAGCCACGTATTATCCGTGAATCTGTGGAATTGAGAAACGGCCAAATAACATGAACAAAAGAGATGATAGCCAGAGCCTCCTTCTTGCTTGGAAACCTGCACTCATGCCTCGAAATGTAGTCCGTAGACCTATTCAGCCAAATCCCTCAGAGGTGGTGCAAATTTCAGATTCCATAATTCTAAGCACGAATAACATTTCAAAAGACAACCAATCAGGCCCTATGACAAGAAGCCGGACTAAAAAGGTTTCACTACAGTAAGCTGTGCTATTTTGCTTCTCAATTGCCACCATCCGTATATTTTTTCGATATGACATCGCCGCCCCGCACCTATTTTCTATATAACCTCGCCGCCTCGCACCTTCAGCCGAGGCTATATAAGGCGGGCGCTGCGTGCTTGCCAACCACTGTGACTCTAACCTCCGTAGAGTCACAGTCAACCTTGAAAATGTCTGACGTAGTACAGACGAAACGTCGGTGGACGCCCAGGTTCTGCCCTGGTTCATCTTATTTTCGACGCGGTTCTACCCAAGATCCTTGTTTTTATCCTATGACGGGCCGCGAAAACCTACAACTATTATATATACTACTACTAACTACTATATATATATATATATATATAATATAGAATTCTATATTACCTCGCCGCCCCGCACCTTCAGCCGAGGCTATATAAGGCGGGCGCTGCGTGCTTGCCAACCACTGTGACTCCAACCTCCGTAGAGTCACAGTCAACCTTGAAAATGTCTGACGTAGTACAGACGAAACGTCGGTGGACGCCCAGGTTCTGCCCTGGTTCATCTTATTTTCGACGCGGTTTTACCCAAGATCCTTGTTTTTATCATATATATATATATATATATATATATAAAAGTCCGCCCCAACCGGGAATCGAACCACGGATCTCCCGCATTCTTTATTTAGGATCTTTTTTTAATTTCTGAATTGTAGTAAATAATAACAATTACACCTACGGGAGTGTTTCCCGACTAACCAAATCGAGAAATATATATATTCAATTCATTGTAATAATTTATAAATATAATTAAAACTAGTGCATTTGCGGTAAAACTGCTAACATTTTTTGTAGAGCATTAAAAACCCATTAAACCAATACGTGGTTTATTCAAATCCGATGAATACTTCTTGAGTAACAGCAATTTTAAGAATGATTTTGGCGGCAATCTTGTGGACGCCATGACAGGTGACTTACTTGTTACCAAGCGTGTCCCCCGTGAAAATAACATTCTAAAAAGTGTCTTTTACCAGCTCCTAAATTTTGGTGCTGGTTTCCGCCTTTGAAATGTTTTTTAGTTGATGCTGCTTGTTCCACGGACTACCTATGATAGGCTTGGAAGGAAAGACCAAGTTTTGGGTATAGGTGGAGAAAAGGGAATTATTCCGGGTACCCAATACATGGCGCACTCACTCGTCTATTAACGACTTTGGCGTTTTCCTAGTAATAAAGTTAAAGTAGTATTGATTGCTATGGCAATACCAATTAACAATGGGATGTCAAATATCTTGCTTGCTTTATAAGGTGCCTGAGTGTGTATCGCCCTACGGCTTGGCTCGGTGCTCTAACGGGCACCATGTTGTCAAGACTATTATTGCTCAAAGTACTATTTTCCAACCTTGGAAAAGATGTCAGCGACTATTATTGTTGTATACTATTAAATTGTATAATCTTGGAGAAAAAGTAATTAAAACTGTTTTATCTAGAGAAGAAGAATAGTGATAACGAAATTCACGAAATTTTAATTATTGTGGTCATGTATTGGGGTGGAAATTGTCATTATGTTATTTGTAAAGCATCAAAATCAAAATGTTTAAATCACGATTTGCGCGTTATTTGACCTTTAGTGTGAATTGTGAACTAATAAATGAAATCGCTATAACGCTAAAAGTTTGATTCTTTGTTTTTATTTGGTAATTATTTTGGTGTTGGTGGAGGTTCCGGGTTTACAACAATACGTCTTGATTATCTTCACCTTGTCCCCGACGACGACGACCATGAACAGGAACGATGACAAAAAGGCCTACTATAACGACCACGACGTGAGATCTCCCCCTTTCCTCCACCGACCCGTGGCAGGTTCTGACCAACATCGGACTCTCCTCCCCATATCCCCTAGGCTATAGAAGCGCATTATGATCTAACGTTTGACGTGCCCTTAATCCGCTTCAAGAAATACGCACATTTGTGTTATTTCATTTTTTAATCGTATTTTGGTATTACTACCCGCCGCGTTGTTGGATGAGCGTAATTGGTGCATTGAGCTGCCATGTGTTATGCGGATTTTCTGTTGTTCTGTGAAAAAATCATTACTAAGTTGAAGATTTTTTTAAAATTAATTAAAATTAAATAAAAAATAAACTTTAATTTTTAATTTTTTTAATTAATCGTAATTTAAAAAAAGAAAAAAATCATAAAATTGCGATTTTTATAAGAAATAATTATTCGATTGCGCTCAAATTTCACACGAATATATTAATTCATAAAATTAAGGTTCTGTGAAAAAATTATTACAATCGGTTGAAGCATGTAAGTGTTATAAGTCAAAGAATTGTTTAAAAAAAGAAAAAAACCGTAAAATTTCGATTTTCATGAGAAATAATTTTTCGATTGCGCTCAAATTTCACACGAATATCTATATGCATGAAATTATGGTTCTGTGAAAAACTCATTAAAATAGGATAAAGCATGGAGGTGTAAAGTCAAAGAAATTTAAAAAAAATCGAAAAAAATCGTAAAATTGCGATTTTCATGAGAATTAATTTTTTGATGGCGCTCAAAAACGTGGCAGTTCTTAGTTCAGAGATTTCGAAGGTCGGTAGAAAATTTCATTGCAATTGGATTATCGGTTTAGCCGGAATCGTGCTGACAAACACACAATAATACAGAAAAAAAGAAAAAAAAACATTCCGGATTTTTTTCTCCAGTGTAGTGATGGAATCTTCGTTTCGCTCGCTACGCTCATCCACTTACTTTTCAATGATATTCGTTTGATAATATTTAATAACACTACTTTCGTAACTAGGGAAACGCAAAAGTCGTAGACGAGTGAGCAAGCCATGAGTCCCCTATACCTAAGGGTGGATCTAGCCCAGTATGTGGAATGGGGCGGTATTCTAAGCCCCTGTCTCCTAAGCCCCTGGACCTTTTTTTGGCTTCTAAGCCCCTGTGACCGACGGTTGTGCTACACGTTGCGAAGCGGGGCTAAGAAGACAAACCGGTCCGGGCTTAAGAAGACTAAAAGTCTTCTTAGGCCCTGTCTCCTAACGCCCGCACGAAAACCTTGTTAGTTCCCATGAGCCATTACAGATAAGAAATGATAACGAATTTTTAAATGTTTATTATAATCGATTTTTGTATGAGCGAAGCGAAGACTTCAATTTCACCGACCCCCAAAAAATTTAGCTCGTGTTTTTTGTTTTTTTTTCTGTCTGTTTGTTCGCTCTCTACCAGGAATACGGCATATGCGATCTCGATGAAAATTTGAGGGGACCTTCGAAATCTCTGAACTTAGACTTGCTACGTATTTGGGTACAATCGAAGAAATATTTCTCATGAATATCGTACTTTTACGATTTTTTTCGATTTTTAGTGCGATATTTTCGTCACATTAGGGCCGATTCTGACCAGACGGGTGGGGCTACAACGTTCATATTTTACATGGGACATTAAGGTAATGGTGATGTATTGCTTTCTGAAAGAAAAATTTGAAAAAGTTTGCTAGAATCCACGGAATAAAGGTTTTAATATGGGTTTTTTGAGGTTGATAAAGACAATTAACAGGTAACAATAGAAACTTGACAACAATCACCTTCAATGCATTCACAAAGCAATTGCAAAGGAAAAGTGGTCTCACGCAAAGTAAAAACTAACAAAAACGCTCATCCATCAACGCGGCGGGACTTAAGCGTTTTCCTAGTAACACCTACAAGCTTTATTTTATTGTAATGATTTTTTCACAGAAACTTAATTATAAGAATTAATATTTTCTTGTTAAATTTAAGCGCAATCGAAAATTATTTCGTATGGAAATTGCAATTTTACTATTTTTTTATTTTTTTAAAATTACGATTAATGAAACAAATTTAAAATTTAAATGATTTTTTCATGTTATTTTATTTAATTTAAATAAATCTTCAACTTAATAATAATTTTATCGCAGAACAACAGAAAATATAACACATGGCAGCTCAATGCACCAATAACGCTCATCCAACAACGCGCCTGAAAATGCGTTTGCGAAGCTTCCAAGTAATAATAATGTTTTTTCTAGGAAGCTTCGCAAACGCTTTTCAGGCGCGTTGTTGGATGAGCGTAATTGTTTAAGGGGTTGTTTCACTAAAAATGTATGAAAAACCAGCAATTTTGCATTAATATTGTTTTAATTGTTTTTTAAGTTTTTGGATGAGCGTAGCGAGCGAAGCGAAGATTACATTTCACTACACTGGAGAAAAAAATCCGGAATGTTTTTTTTTTTTTTCTTTTTTTTTTCTGTATTATTGTGTGTTTGTCAGCACGATTCCAGCTAAACCGATACTCCAATTGCAATGAAATTTTCTAGGGACCTTCGAAATCTCTGAACTTAGAACTGCCACGTTTTTGAGCGCAATCGAAAAATTATTTCTTATGAAAATCGCCATTTTACGATTTTTTTCGATTTTTTAAAAATTTCTTCGACTTATAACACCTACATCCTTTATCCGATTTTAATGAGTTTTTCACAGAACCATTATTTTATAAATTAAGATATTCGTGTGAAATTTGAGCGTAATCGAAAAACTATTTCTCATGAAAATCGAAATTTTACGGGTTTTTTCTTTTTTAAATAATTTTTTGACTTATAATACCTGCATGCTTTAACCGATTGTAATTTTTTTTTTACAGAACCCTAATTTTATGAATTAATATATTCGTGTGAAATTTGAGCGCAATCGAATAATTATTTCTTATGAAAATCGCAATTTTACGATTTTTTTCTTTTTTAAAATTACGATTAATTAAAAAAATTAAAAATTAAAGTTTATTTTTTATTAAATTTAAATTAATTTTAAAAAATCTTCAACTTAGTAATGATGTTTTCACAGAACAACAGAAAACCCGCATAACACATGGCAGCTCAATGCACCAATTACGCTCATCCAACAACGCGGCGGGACTTAAGCGTTTTCCTAGTATTTTTATTTTTATTGACAACATAAATTTATTTTATGCTGATATAATGCTAAAAGCATCAAATGATTTTTTTTCTTGAGCGCTGCATGCTATTTTGCATGGGAAAATTTTACCTGTACTAATAGGGTATTAGGCCTAAACTAAGGCTGTATAGAGTGTAATTTATAACAATTTCAATCAATTTTAAAGAAGCCTAGATTAACAGGTTATAAAGGCCCAGTGAATTCATGTTAAATAAATAAACTGAACCTTAGGCTATGTTTTACTCAAATTTACTAAAAAACAACATATACAATCTTTAAAGAATGCTATTATCTCAAAACTTTTATTCTATCACATTCGCTAACATTTTTTCCTACTTCTTCTACAGTTTTTAAGATAAACGGATCATTTCTTTTTTGTATGCTCACAAATCTTATTCTGACAAATTCACTAGACACTTTTTTGATGAGATGTAGTTTTTTAATTAAAATATGGGAAATATAGATTTGCTACAAAAACATACATTTTCCAACAATGCATTGTAAAAAAATCATATTTATCAAACAAAAGTAAAATTATAAAATCCGTCTGGTAAATGTTAAGATGTATCGTTTTTTAATCTAAAACACCTTTCACTTGAACAAAAAAATGAAAATTGTAAAAGCCTTAGCATTATCGCAAAATCGTAAAAATGCAATTATTAAAAGAAATAATTGTTTGATTGCGTTCAAATTTCACACAAATATATATCAATTCATAAAATTAAGGCTCTGTGAAAAAATCATTACAATCGGATAAAGAATGAAGGTGTTAAGTGAAGAAATATTGTAAAAATCGTAAAAAAAATCGTAAAATTGCGATTTTAATGAGAAAAAATTTTGTGATTGCGGTCAAAAACGTGGCAGTTCTAAGTTTAGAGATTTCAAAGGTCTCCATAAAATTCCATCGCAATTAAAGTATCGGTTTAGCCGGAATCGTGTTAACAAACAGATAAAAATACAAACAATCAAAATAAGAAAAACGAAAAAAATCGTAAAATTGCAACTTTCATGAGAAATAATCTTTCGATTGCGCTCAAAAACGTGGCAGTTTTAAGTTTAAAGATTTCGAAGGCTTCCAGAAAATTTAATTGCAATTGGATTATTGGTTGAGCCGGAATCGTGTTGACAAACACACAAAAATACAAACAGAAAAAAACAAGAAAATCGAAAAAAATCGTAAAATTGCAATTTTCATGAGAAATAATTTTTCGATCGATTTTTCCTACGGTGCAGTTCTAAGTTCAGATATTTCGAAGGTCTCCATAAAATTTCATCGCAATCGGAGTATCGGTTTAGCCGGAATCGTGTTCACAGACACACAAAAATACAAAAAAAAAAAAAACATTCCGGATTTTTTTCTCCAGTGTAGTAGAATGGAATCTTCGCTTCGCTCATCCAATTATATTTCTCGATTTGGTTAGTCGGAAAACACTCCCGTAGGTGTAATTGTTATTAGATGAGCGTAGCGAGCGTAGCGAGTGAAGCGAAGATTCCATTTCACTACACTGGAGAAAAAAAACTCCGGAATGTTTCTTTTTTCTTCTTTTTTCATTTTTTTTTTTGTATTTTTGGCTGTTTGTTAACACGATTCCGGCTAAACCAATACACTTATTGCAATGAAATTTTATGGAGGCCTTCAAAAACTCTGAACTTAGAACTGCCACGTTTTTGACAGCAATCGAAAAATTATTTTTCATAAAAATCGCAATTTTACGATTTTTTTCGATTTTTAAAAATATCTTCGAACTATAACACCTACATGCTTTATCCGATTGTAATGATTTTTTCACAGAACCTTAATTTTATGAATTCATATATTCGTGTGAAATTTGAGCGCAATCTAAAAATAATTTTTCATGAAAATCTTTATTTTGCGATTTTTTGAACAATCTTTGAATAATCACACCTACATGCTTTATCCGATTGTTATGATTTTTTCATAGAACCTTAATTTTATAAATAACTAGGAAAACGCTTAAGTCCCGCCGCGTTGTTGGATGAGCGTAATTGGTGCATTGAGCTGCCATGTGTAATGCGGATTTTCTGTTGTTCTGTGAAAAAATCATTACTAAGTTGAAGATATTTTTAAAATTAAATTTAATTAAACTAGGAAAACGCTTAAGTCCCGCCGCGTTGATGGATGAGCGTAATTTTTTTTAAACGAAAAAAGCGTAAAATTGCGATTTTTTAATAGATAATTTTTCGATTACGCTCAAATTTCACACGAATATATTTATTCATAAAATTAAAGTTCTGTGAAAAAATCATTGCAATCGGATAAAGCATGTAATGTTATAAGTCGAAGAATTTTTTTAAAAATCGAAAAAAATCGTAAAATTGCGATTTTCATGAGAAATAAATTTTCGATCAATTTTTCCCCCCCGTGCAGTTCTTCGTTCAGAGATTTCATAGACCTCCATAAAATTTCATCGCAATTGGAGTATTGGTTTAGCCGGAATCGTGTTCACAGACACAAAAATACAAAAAAAAGAAAGAAAAAAAAACATTCCGGATTTTTTTCTCCAGTGTAGTGAAATGGAATCTTCGCTTCGCTCGCTACGCTCGCTACGCTCATCCAATAAAAAAATTAATTAATTTTTCTTTTTTTTTTAATCATAATTTTAAAAAAGAAAAAAATTGTAATATTGAAATTTTCATAAGAAATAATTATTCGATTGCGCACAAATTTTACACGAATATATTAATTCATAAAATTAAGGTTCTGTAAAAAAATCATTACAATCGGATGAAGCATGTAGGTGTTATAAGCTGGAGAAATTTAAAAAATTTAAAAAAGTCGTAAAATTGCGATTTTTGTAAAAAATAGTTTTTTGATAACGCTCAAATTTCACATGAATATAACAATTCATGAAATTAAGGTTCTGTGAAAAAATCATTACTATCGGACAAAGCATGTAGGTGTTGTAATTCGAAGAAATTTTTAAAAAATCGAAAAAAATCGTAAAATTGCGATTTTTATGAGAAATAATTTTTCAATTGTGCTCAAAAACGTGGCAGTTCTAAGTTCAGAGATTTTGCAGACCTCCATAAAATTTCATCGCAATCGGAGTATCGGTTTAGCCGGAATCGTGCTTACAAACAGACAAAAATACAAAAAAAAAAAAACATTCCGGATTTTTTCTCTCCAGCGGTCTGATTCTGTAAAATCGTTATGGAAGATAACGATCGTTATCCGGCACTTTAGCGACAATTTTGCGTGTCGACTGATTCTGCAAAAATGATAGCGACCGCTATGATAACGAGAATGAAAAGGAGTCGCTATGCTAGGCTATGCTATCAAGATACGATAAATGGCGACCATAGCGACTATTTTACAGAATCAGGTCGATAACGATAATTTATAACGATTGATATTCCATATCAACCGTGATCGCTATCGCTATCATAGCGACTATTTTACAGAATCGCACTGCAGTGTAGTGTAATGGAATCTTCGCTTCGCTCTCTACGCTCATCCAAATATATTCGTGTGAAATTTGAGCGCAATCCAAAAATAACTTTTCATGGAAATCGCAATTTTACGTTATTTATTTTTTTATTTTACATTTCTTCGAATTATAACGTCTACATGCTTTATCAGATTGTTATGATTTTTATACAGAACCTTAATTTTATGAATTGATATATTGGTGTGAAATTTGAGCGTAATCGAAAAATAATTTTTTTATGAAAATCGTAATTATACGCTTTTTTCGTTTAAAAAAATTACGCTCATCCAACAACGCGCCTGAAAAAGCGTTTGCGAAGCTTCCTAGTTTACTACAATTCAGAAATTAAAAAGTTCGCCCCAACCGGGATTCAAACCACAGGTCTCCCACATTCCAGGTGAGCATCTTAACCATGCCCTTCAGATGTATAATGCAACTACAATTCATAGATTAAAATTTACCCGTCCTGATGGTCTAGTAGTTACGACGCTCACCTAGAGTGTGGGAGACCCGTGGTTCGAATCCCGGTTGGGGCGGACTTTTTTAATTTCTGAATTGAAGTAAATAGTATTATTACATCTTAGACGACATTGAGTGCCAGCAATAATTGAAAACGACACTATATTAATGTTTAAGATGAGCAGGTTCCCATATCGGCATAATTATGCAGTTATATTATCATTATCAACATTCAACTATGAATAACATTGTCACAATAAAATCAATGCGTATTAAAACAGTGCTTTTGCAATGCCTAGATGATTTAATTGCAACATTTTTTAGTCGAATGAGACGTTAAGAAATATCTAATTAATCGAATATTGCTAATGATTTATTTTTATCCCCCCACCCTCACCCACCACCAACATTTGGGAATTTATGGTTTCACCTCGAGCAAAGTACAGCCCGCTTTGCAACGTGTGCGACCAAACAAAAACATCGTGCGGGCGTTAGGAGACAGGGCCTAAGAAGACTTTTAGTCTTCTTAAGCCCGGACCGGTTTCGTCTTCTTAGCCCCGCTTCGCAACGTGTAGCACAACCGTCGGTCACAGGGGCTTAGAAGCCAAAAAAAGGTCCAGGGGCTTAGGAGACAGGGGCTTAGAAGCCGACACCAGTGGAATGATACCGAGTATTCAACACATGGCTCACTCACTCGTCTATCAACGACTTTGGCGTTTCCCTAGTCTACTTGGCTAAGGCGCCCTTATACCCGGAATGGGGGAGATCTGAATTCAATTCCCTAATCGGAAAAGATTTTGTAGTTTATGGATTGTATTTAAAAAATATTAAACATGTTTTGAAATGCATATAACTTAGTTTAGTCTACATCAACTATGACAATACTATGGGATAGCCAGTACGAAATATGAGTAAAGATATGAACGGTTAACTCAATGTCCCAGCGGAATTAGGTGGAACCTTGGTCACTGCTATGCATGTTATCACAGCCTGCCAAAAATTATTCGATAAAAATGACTTTTCAAGAACAAAAGCATTGTTGTTAAAATGAAACTTACACATTTGAAGCATATTTTTCAATTTATTATTTCTTGTAGGTTTAAATCGCAACGGATTTTTCTCATTTTGTTAGCAGTTCTCAGTTACCTGGTCACGGATGTCTGTTTAAAATTTCGGCTCAATCTATTCGGCCGTTCGGCCGTATGGGACCGGACAGACAGAGACATTTAACAGACAAAATTATTCACGTCGAAACCCGATCGAATAGCGTTTTATACCTCGTTTCGCTGATCTCACTCGTCTATAATTACAACCGTACACATAAAATTAATAACGACTCGTTCAGAAAACTTTTATGATTTTATACTTAAACCAAATATGTATAATATTATACTAACTTGCCAATTATAAACACCAAATCAAGAGCCATATTGGATACGAAGCGAAGTTCAGCAGAGTTGGTAGGATAACCTTGATGTATATCGCCGGATCGGGGGCGAAACAATATTAAGTAAATTGTGTTTGTTTACTAACTGCCTGAATGGCAGTTGAAATTAAAAATATGACCACTAATGATGTTCATCTGATTGATATACTACTCGCCAGGAGCACATGGACCGTAGTTAGGAGGAGGTGGTATACGCGCCTGTAGCGTCATGTTGTATGGGTGTATGATAGATCCAACCAAATACAAAAATTTGTAAAAAAAAAAAAAAAACAGCAGCCAAGCTCTCCTTCAAAAGTCTTCGGCTGTGAATGCTGTGAGATATAGAAGTTGAGCCAAGCTTTTCATTCTTTTCTCCCTAGTTTCACTTTGAAAATAAGTAAGATCATTTCGCTATGATTTCGAGTTTAAAAATTTTACTTTTTTACCACAAATATAAAAAAATCTTGGCCATGAACCAAATTCAATGGCCAAGCCATTTTTTTATGATTTCGAGTTTAAAAATTTTACTTTTTTACCACAAAAATCGTTGGCTTGGCGCTCGTCAACAGGCGAAATGATCTTACTTATTTTCAAAGCGAAACTAGGGAGAAAGAATAAAAAGCTTGGCTCAACTTCTATACCTCACAGCATTCACAGCCGAAGACTTTTGAAGGAGAGCTTGGCTGCCGTTTTTTTTTTTTTTTTTTTACAAATTTTTGTATAAGGTTGAATATTACATTTTTTTGTTGTTCGTATGCTATCAAGGTGTGAATGATGGACTTTGAATGATTCAATGTTGTTTTTTGACATTTTTGGGCCCACGGCCCCCCCCAAAGATACCCCTTGTGTTTTAAGCACTAGATATTTATAATGGTTATGAGTATGTTTAATTTCAGGCTTGTACAAATTACTACGCCGAGTAATTACGCGTTTTGATTATGATATTGATTTTCCCCGGTCCCAATTGCCCGGTTTTGGTTATATGAGGTACATCTAAATGTGGCCCAAGTATCAAAGTTCTAAGATGAACCGTTTTCTCAGTATAGCGAATTATTCATAAGAGTACGAAATTACCGACTTTTGATAATTTTGATTTTCTCCGGTACCCGTTACCCAATTTTGCTTTCCATATTCAAAAGTGATAAAGAATGAGAGATATCAACATGTATTCCACGTTTGAAACATCTTAGTTGTAGCGTTTTCTTTGAATGATTCATTTCTTAAAGTTCAGATATGTTTTTTGTCATTTTTGGGCCCATGGTCATCCCCAAATTTAGCCCCTTGTGTTTTGGACGCAAGATATTTATAATGGTTAATAGCATGTTTAATTTCAAGTTTGTACAAATTACCACGCCTTGGTAATTACGCGTTTTGATTATCATCTAAATTTTGATTTTCTCCGGTCCCTGTTACCCGATTTTGGTTTTGAAAGCAAAAGTCACTGCGTCTGAAGTACATCTAAGTGTGGTCCAAGTTTCATAGTTCTAAGATTTACCGTTTCCTCTGTAGGCTAAATTAATCTCCGCGGAGAACTAGCCAGCCAGCCAGCCAGCCGAAAGGAATTTGACGATTGAGAGCCTTTTTTTAACACAGAACGAGTTGTCGGATCGGGTAGATTTTTTTTTTGTATGTCATGGACCACATACCAGGTCATATACCGAGTTTCAAGATTGTAACTCTTTCGGGGCGGCGTGTGCAGATAGCTGAAAACCCCCAAACTCTGGTAGCTGTATACAGGGCTGGAGTTCGTGTCGCCTAAGCAGTCGCATGCGCTTGTCTGCCGGGCGACGACCATCGCCCTAGATAACACCAGTTGAAGCTTCCCCATAGTGACCACACATACACTAAAAGTATTATTGTTTCATTGCAGGGTTAAAAACTGGGCACTGAAATTTGGAGTTGACCTCTGGGAGTTTGGCCGTCAGTTTACGAAAATGGATGAAATCAAAAATGTAAGTTGAAAATGCCTATGAAGCTTATAATTATTATTAATAATGATAATAATAATAATAAAAATAATAATAATAATAATAATAATAATAATGATAATAATAATAATAAATTGTGGTCGCTGTTTTATTTTTTATATTGACAAGTGTCGTATTAAAGTATCACTATAGCTAAGTTAAAGAAGCTATAAAGTGAAAGTTTAAAAAATGATATCCAGTAACTGTGATTTTACACGCTTAAAAAAATGATCCTAAAATTTGCAAAAATTTGGAGTTTTGGGGATTTTTTTGTTCCACATCCAATCTAAACCAATCCAGCAATTTAAAATGGTCCTTTATAACACAGTGTCTTGAAAGTTGAAACTGTGCTGGTCCACAAATATACACTCAAACACGTAAAAATATGCATTCCGAGATCACACCACTTCATGGTAATAAGCATTTTTTGACCGAACCACTTACCCAAATTACAAAAACAAAATATAGGTAGAGAACGAGCAAAAAAGGTTGACGAGTTCGTCAATAATGACCAATATTGTTTTGGATCAAATTTCTCCAAGGTCATAAGGCTTAAAAAGCGTCTCCATGTTATTTCTTATGGGAGATTTTTGCCGATGGCACCTAGCTCGAAAATTATCAAGTTTGGCAAATTTGTTTCAAGGCATTAATAATTTTTCTGTTTCTCTGTAAATAAATAACTAGTAAGCAGTGGCGTAACAATTTTTTTTACTACCCAATTAACCGCGCCCGCCAATAATTTTCCCGTTTTTCCCTTATCCCCAATATAAACCCACATTCGCAACTACACTTTAAGTAAATTGTCACCATTGTCTTTGGCCGTAATGGAGAATGCCAATGACCAAAGTTACGTAACATTTCTTGCGTCAAGTGTACTTGAATGCACGAGACGGACTCTGGCGAGAGTGATTCTCATGCAGAGGTTCTTGCGTCAAGTGTCTGAATGCACAAGACGGTCTCGGGGGAGAGTGACCCCATGCAGAGGGTTCTGGCACCAAGTGTTCTTAAATGCACGAGACGGTCTCTGGCGAGAGTGATTCTCATGCAGAGGTTCTTGAGTCAAGTGTACTTGAATGCACGAGACGGTCTCTGGCGAGAGTGATTCTCATGCAGAGGTTCTTGCGTCAATGTACTTAAATGCACGAGACGGTCTCTGGCGAGAGTGATTCTCATGCAGAGGTTCTTGCGTCAAGGTACTTAAATGCACGAGACGGTCTCTGGCGAGAGTGATCCTTCATGCAGAGATTCTTGCGTCAAGTGTACTTGAAATGCACGAGACTGTGTCTGGTGAGAGCGTTTTTCATGCTTTTGTTTTTGCGTCAAACGAACTTGAATGCACGAGACGGTCTCTGGCGAGAGTGATCCTCATGCAGAGGTTCCCTTTCGTCAAGTATACCCTTTAATGCACGAAACTGTGTCTGGCGAGAGTAATTCTCGTGCAGAGGTTCTTGCGTCAACTGTACTTGAATGCACGAGACGGTCTCTGGCGAGAGTGATTCTCATGCAGAGGTTCTTGCGTCAAGTGTACTTGAATGCACGAGACGGTCTCTGGCGAGAGTGATTCACATGCAGAGGTTCTTGCTCAAGTGAACTTGAACGCACGAGACGGTCTCTGGCGAGATGATCCTCATGCAGAGGTTCTTGCGTCAAGTGTACTTGAATGCACGAGACGGTCTCTGGCGAGAGTGATTCTCATGCAGAGGATCTTGCGTCACGTGTACTTGAATGCACGAGACGGTCTCTAGCGAGAGTGATCCTCTTGCAGAGGTTCTTACGTCAAATGTACTTGAATGCACGAGACGGTCTCTGTCGAGAGTGATTCTCATGCAGAGGTTCTTCGTCAAGTGTACCTGAATGCACAAGACGGTCTCTGGCGAGACGGACGGTCTCTGGCGAGAGTGATTCTCATGCAGAGGTTCTTGCGTCAAGTGTACTTGAATGCACGAGACGGTCTCTGGCGAGAGTGATTCTCATGCACGAAGTTCTTGCGTCAAGTGTACTTGAATGCACGGGGACAGTCTCTGGCGAGAGTGATTCTCATGCAAAGGGTTTTTGCGTCAAGTGTACTCGAATGCACTAGACGGTCTCTGGCGAGAGCGATTACGAAAAGAAAAACGGATTTATTAGACGATCCTACACCTACTCAAACGAATATGACGTTTGCCAGAAATCAGGAACAGCAAATAAGGAACATCAGATATAATTTTTTGAAATTGTTTAAGTCAAAAACTGATTACAGCAATGATACCAAAAAGCAAGCTCCACCAGTTGGCGGCAACCAGTCAGTCTAGGCTGAAAAATATTGTTTAAATTACATTGATTAAATCATAATTAAAGCAATAATGAACAAAGAGAATAGCAAAATCATTAATTAAAACTTATGAAGAGAAATATTACACAAACACACAGACAATGAACCACAAATAATTAGTAAAAATCAATACTTCTATGCTCTTTGATTCATTGTCATTGCTTCAATTTTACTTTTTAATTGTACGATTCCTAGCTCAGCAAATTGGCTTCTAATATCATAAGAAATTGAATTCCAAAAGGATACGCCTTGGTACGAAAACCATTTTTTAAATGATTCAGAAATTAATCTGGGAACTTGCAATGAAAACATTATAATAGAATATCTATTACGATCAACAATTTGACAAATATTTGGTAAAATTAGAATACCTAAATACATTCCTTTCAATACTTTGTATGTAGGGTAGGTCGGAGTAATAGGGACACTCGACCTATAAGGCCACTCGCCTGTATCTTCGTTGCTAGTGAATGTTTTTTGACGATTCCACTTCTAGAGTGTATAGCTACGCCATCTGACCACAACGGTGAAAACTACATGTAATTACGACCGATAGAACAGTTTTGACAGCTGTATGTTCGTCATCCGCTATTCTCAGGCGGTGTTTTATAAAGTATCATTCACAATCAGTTCTAAGGCGTAAGGCGCAAGGCCTAAGGCGTAATAATTTGTATTGCCGAGTATGTATTTCAATCAGAACGTTCACAACACGTCCCAAGTCGCAAGGCGTAGGGCTTATGCGTTACGAATTGCCCAAAATCCAATTCTTAGGGACGGTTTCTTACGACGAGCCAATCACGAACAGGAAACTCCACAGCTGACTGTACGCGCATGCGCAATACACAGGAGCAATGAAAAATGGTATGGTTGTTGTAAACGCCTAGCATTTCTTACGACTTACGCCTTAGACCTTGCGCCTTACGACTTAGAACTGGTGTGAATGATGCTTAAGAAACGGAAGGTAAGAAAAAAATTTTTACGTACATGAATAGTGATAGATATAAATATATACTTTATATTGAAGCATAGTTATTCCAGTATATGATAGAAGAAAAAAAATCGATTAAATACATTTGAACGAAATATGACTTATCACAAAACGTGCTGTTTTGGTAAAAAGGCCACTGACATAACCTCACAATGAAGATCAACATTACTGTATGCCCGTTGTTGTCAGAGTAGTCAAAAAAATTGTCCTAATAAAATAATTATCCCTAATTTTTTTTTTATTATTATTTATTCAAAATCCCTAAATTACTTCCTTTTGAGTATGTGATGGCACTGACAACATGCCCAAAGTAAATTTAAATATGCGAATCCCAAGCGAATACAAAGCTAAAATTTATGTTCGAAATGGATTTTATATCATTGTAAACATATAAAATATTAAAGGCCTTATTATCAAACATGCTTTTAATAAGGGCCACTTTACACAATATTATTATTTTAATTAGTTTTAGACAATACCCTAATTACTAAAATATGTTGTTAGTTTATTGTATAACCAATGTCTGGAATATTATTTCCTGAAATTTTTGAGCCTCTACCTCTTCCCACTTAAATTTTATCAAATAAAATTCCTTGGGGGTGGGTCTTATTACACCGACTTACTCTTATTTACCAGCACGATATATTCCATCCTTTCCTCAATCGTGAAGCAATAAGATTGAAAATATTGGCTCAAAGGAATTGAATAAAACAGATGGCCACAAACATATTCGGTAGAAGCTTTGAGTATAGAATATTTAGCGTATTATTAGGGTTAGTTACGATTACAAAAATAGAATTGATAGTGTTTTGTTCAGACAAACAATTGAATGTATGCCATGGAAGGCAGTTACAATAATAAAATTTTAAAACAAATGCTGGTTTGTTTGTCTGCAATGACAGTATGATGTCACATCCCCATATCAACCGTAACTAGTTACGATTCCAAAAATAGAATTTAATAGTGTTTTGTTTCAGAAAAACATTAAAGGTATGCCAAAAGGGGAAGGCTGTTACAATAATAAAATGTTTGGATGAGCAAAGCTAAGACTGAAATTTTAAATGACCCCCAAAAAAATAGCTCGGGTGTTTTTTTTTTGTCTGTTTGTTCCCCTCTCTACCGGGCAAACGGGATATGCGATCCGATGAAAATTGGGGGGGACCCTCGAAATATCTGAACTTAGACTACCACTTTTTTGGGTACAATCGAGAAATATTTCTCATGAATATCGAAACTTTTACGATTTCTTTTCGATTTTTAGTGCGAATTTCGTGACATTTGGGCGATCTGACCAAAACGGTTGGGGCTACCTACAACGTTCATATTTACATGTACTTTAAGGGAAATGGTTTTGTATTGCATTTTGAAAGAAAAAGTTAAAACAAGTTAGTCAGAATTCATAGAGTAAAGGTTTTAATAGGAGTTTTTTTTAGGTTTATAATTGGATGAGCAAAACGAAGACTTCAATTTCACCGGCCCCCCAAAAAATTTAGCTCGGGTGTTTTTTGTCTTTTTTTTGTTTGTTTGTTTATTTGTTTTTTTGTTGGTTTTTCTGTCTGTTCGCTCTCTACCGGGCAAACGGCATATTCGATCTTGATGAAAATTTGGGGGGACCTTCGAAATCTTTTGAACTTAGGGCTTGCCACGTTTTTGGTGCAATCGAAGAAATATTTCTCATGAAAAACGTACTTTTACGATTTTTTGCGATTTTTAGTGCGATATTTTCGTGACATTTGGGCCGATTCTGATTAAACGGGTGGGTTTACCCAAAGTTCAATTTCACAGGACATTAAGGGTTATGGTGATGTATGCTTTCTGAAAGAAAAAGTTGAAAAAAGTTAGCCAAAATCTATAGAAATAAAACTCGTTAAAACAAGTTTTTTGATATTTTGTGCGATATTTTTTGTGCCATTTGGACCAATTCTGACCAAAAATGGTGGGGCTACAAATTCATATTATACATGGGGCATTAAGGTTATGGTGAGTAGTACCTTTTGAAAGAAAAAGTTGAAAAAGTTTGCCAGAATCCATAGAAAAAAGCTTTTAATATAAGTTTTTTACGGTAATATAATACCAATATTGACAAGTAACAATAGAAACTTGACAACATTCACTTACAATGCATTCACAAAGCACTTGCAAAGGAAAAGTGGTCCTACGCAAACTTAAAACCCTTTCAAAAAGCTCATCCATCAACGCGACTAAAAAAAGGCGTTTGCGAAGCTTCCTAGTAATACAAATGCTGGTTTGTTTGTTGCAATGACAGTATGATGTCACAGCCACATCAATCGTAACTAACGCTAGGCTAACCGTTGAGTGAAAACGGTCAAAAACTGCCCCCTTAATAACAGAGTGAATATGTGTTTTTGTTGTGTTGTGTTGTGTTTGTTCCTACCTTGTAAATCAGTTTTTACAAATTAATAGGATAGACGTTAAATAAATAAATAAATAAATAAAAAAATAAATAAAAAAACAAAACAAACAAACCAAAAAAAATAAATAAATAAATATTATATAAAATATCTATAAATAAATAATAAATAAAAAATAAATAAATAAATAAAAAATAAATAAATAATAAATAAATAAATAAATAAATAGGCCTAAAGGTCCCAGGGTCGATTCCCCCCCCCCAGTGAAAATTCTAATTCTATTCCTGTAATGCAATCTTCATGAAACTTTGGGGGATAGGTGGGAAAACAACAAAACAAAAATTTAAATTATTTCCCAATTTTAACTTTTCAAACCCCCAACCCCCCTTTAAAACAACCCCAAAAACCGTCATTGTTAGGGAAATATGTCATTTCTATACCCTTCAACATAGAAGTCTCAAAAATTAATTTTAAAAAAATACTATTGGCTCTGCATTACAACTTTTGGGGATGGGTTTTAAGTTCTTACTGAAATATTTAATTAACACATCATCAAAATAATAATAAAATATATAATACATGAGAAATAATCATCTTGCAAATTTTTTTCCCATGGGGAGTAAATATTAATTTAAGATTCCATAACCATAGGGTTGGCACTCTTGTCGCTAAAGGGGGGTCCAACTTTCAAACCCAACTTTCAACCACACTTTTTCCCAATAAAATCAATGGAAAACAATACAAACTAGAAATAAGTTAATATTAAGTACGTATAGTGAGAATTTAAAAGTAAACACTCTCGAATTACACGAATAAAGTCAAATAATTTACATTATTGAACATGAACGTCGTCTCACTCTGATCAACGCGTCATTTTGGATGTGGCTATGTAGGTGTACCAACCTTTTGCGATATTGTGGTTATTGTAATAAGTAATTTATAAATATGTTATTGTTTTTGTTAAATAAACAATTAAAAAAGTCGAATAGAACGGGGTCCAGGGGCGGAGCCCCGGCGGGGCCGGGGGCTGGTCCCCCAGAAACAGAATGAGGTACAAACCCAAAAAAACACGACAGGGACCGCAGGGACAAACAAAAAACGGGGACAGAATTAAACGTAAGTTGGTGTGTTTTGGTTGGTACGTTGGAGAATGGAGAGACTTTGCTAAAATGGCCGCCGTGATCAAACTAATAACAGTGAAATTAGTCTGTGAGTAATTTTGGTTCACCTATGTAATGTTAATTTTTGCAAAGTGGTAATTGATAATAAATTGTTGATATTGAATTTTTACACATTTATTTCTAATTTGTAGTTGTTTTCCATTGATTTTATTGGGAAAAAAGTGTGGTTGAAAGTTGGACCCCGCTTAGCGACCAAGAGTTCCCAAAGTTGTAGGTAAACGTACTATGAGCCACCATAAAAAAATCAGGTCATTCGGACAAATGGTTCAGGAAACATTTTGTTTCCCTAATATGCAATGCGTGGTTTAAAAACATCAGAGATAATGAACAATGAACGAAATTAAAATAACATATTATTATGTGTACTATTCATATTAAACTAATTAATAATAATAAATATATTTTATACAAAAATTATTTAAATATAGCTAAAAAAATAGTAATGGAAGAAAAGAAAAATACAATGGAAATATTTGCAGACCAAATTAGAGAAGGACTTTGATACAAATAAGAAATTGTTGTATGGACTAATGAGAAGCAAAAAAAAAACAGAAGAAATCACAAGAAAACCTGACCAACAACAATGAATCTCTTATTACTGACCCCGAAGAAGTGAAAAACATGTGGAAGAAATATTTCAAAAACCTACTTAATATGCCTAGGTTACCTGATACTAACCATAACCAAATCAGGAAGGGGACCTAACAATAGAAATCTTTTAGAACACCAATGAGGAAGAAATAGAAGAAAAATAGGAAATGAAATATCAAGACGGGAAGTAGTTGAAGCAGTAAAAGCCATGAAAAATGGTAAAGCTTCGGGAGAGGAGGAAACAGTTGTGGAGATGATCAAGGCTGCAGGGGATGCAGGCATAGATTGGATGTGGAGAGTGACCAGTGCAGCTTGGAAAGAAAGAAGGTACCAGATGACTGGGGGAAAGGAATTATAGTACCAACATAAAAGAAAGGCGACAGGAAAGAAGTGTAAAAATTAGACAGCAATAACGCTGAAGAGCCAGTGTGCAAAGATATACCAGAAAATACTAGATCGAAAACTACGACAACAAGTAGAGCCAAGTTTGAGAGAGGAACAATATGGGTTTAGAGCTGGCCGCTCAACCATAGATCCATATTTGCGCTCAGACAAATAATGGAAAAAAAGTGGGAAAAGGGAGAAGAAATGTTCATGGTATTCTTGGATGTAGAAAAAGCATATGACAGTGTCCAAGAGCAAAAGCTTGGAATGCTTAAAAGATGCAGAAAATAGAACAGAGTCTAATAACAAGAATTCAAAGCACATATGTCACAACAAAGAGCTGTGTTCAAACACATTTGGTAGAACTACTTGGTTTTGAAATAAACGGTGGGCTACGGCAAGGTAGTGTGATGTCACCTACATATTTACCGTGTTATGGATAACTATGCGTAAAGTTAACCCACAGAAAGTGAAACATCTAAACTATGAAAC